>JAGKTI010008123.1:0-32172 GCA_018397915.1 Birgus latro | reverse complement strand
CAGCTTCCACTGCCTCCTCTTGCCTCCACCACCAGTACCAGCACCACACCCAGACAACATCACCACCGCCACACCGTGCTTCCATCACCACACCACACCCTGCCATATCACCACCACCCCCACACTCTGCCTCCACCACTACCACCACACCCTGCCTCCACTGCCACCAAAACATCCTGCCTCCACCACCACCACCACATTCTGCCTTCACCACCACCATCACACCTTGCCACCACCACCACAACCTACCTTCACTACCATATCCTGTCACCCTTCCGTTATCATCACCAGCACACCTTGCCACCTCCACCACACCCTGCCACCACTACACCATGTCTCCCCACCACACCTACTACTACCACTACACAATGTCACCACAACCACACCCTGCCACCACCACTACATCCTGTCACCACCACCTCACCCTGCCTTCCCACCACATCCCACCACTACCACCACATCCTCCCACCACCACCACACCCTCGCTATTCCTTTAGCCTCCCTGACGGATTGGGTCCGGTAGTTATGGCTGGTCTGGCATTAGTCTTACTCTCATTGTTCTGTTACTTCAGATTTCTTTCAATATTTAGTATGTGTTATGGACTTCTAGTGTTCTGTTGGTGAACATCATTATGCTTCAGGTGAATTTCGATTTCTTTTATTTTAGGTGGATTTTAATGCTTTTAATTTAGGGAGCAGGCTGTAGCACCAGCCGATCAGGACGGAACTCCCGAAGAGGATGGAAATGCTTTTGACAGGGAAAGCCGGAGCTCGTATTTCACTGGCCATCAGGATATCATGATCATTTCCCTTTCCTGAACTTTTCAGTGTGACGCTAATACAGAAAGCAGGCCAGCATACTCTCCCAAACACTTTTCTCTAACTGTCTCATGCACCACTCTAAATACACTTTACATGCCACACAACTTACCCCACCACGTCACAGATACTGACGCCAGCATGGGCATGCAGCCAGAAATCTTTGCTTCCACTACCTAGTGCCGGACCTATTGAGGGAAGGCGTGATGCGGGCTCTGCCAGCATAGTTTTGGGAACCAGGATGAGATGGGGATCGGATCTGTGCCAGAGGGAACAAGGCACTGCGGTTCCCAGGCTGCTGCTTCTCCTCAGTAGAGAGAGGCCTGAACCTGGGAGTAGCGCCCTTTCAGTGGGTGTATAATGGCAGGGCAGTTACAGCACCAAGGTGCACTTGGTCCTGTCCTAGCAGGGTGCCCTGAGGCCATTGTCACAGAGCCATTGGCCACGGCTGGTGGGTTATGGGTCCCAAGACCAATGCCTGAACTTGGGGCTGTGTGGGTGGGCGGGGCCTGTCGTCTGTCTCCTTTATTCTGATACTGATACTGATACATTTTATTGGCCTCATCATATACCATTAGGAATCATAAATACATGTGAATTCTGAAGCCCAGGTCTGTTGAGCTAGAGCTCTTGTACAGACCTCTTACTAGGCTTACCATGCCGAAGAAAAACAAACGAGACCTACAGATAATACAAACGTATATAAAAATTTGTAACTTTAGTTCTCACAATAGTCATTACACACATACATAACATTACGGATATACAAACATCGTACATAGTGAAAAGATATATACACAACTAGACAGGGTATACGCAAGTAACACAGATAATTTCTACAATGGAACGAGAAAACAGTGAATATATAAAAAGAATTATAAGTACTAACAATTATTTAGAAACCTTTGTTTCATATTGTGCTTAAAAACATCACATGATGTAATACACTTTAAATCTTCTGTTAGATGGCTCCAACATTTCACTCCTCTAACCATTATATTATACTGTGCATGAGATGTGTGAGCATAACGCTGACTGTGGGTCATAACACGTATCAACCTTTTTTGTGTGATGAAAAGACTATCAAGGTTAGTTTTAAATGTTCATCCCAATATAGCTGAGCAATACAACAGATGTGGATAAGCTAATGATAGGTAAATTTGTCTTAAACATTTAAAGGTAATGTTATTTCGAATGTTATATATTACACCCGCTATTCTGCTAAGTTTAACCATTGCTTCAAGTACCTGAGACTTCCATTTTAATTTATCATCAATTATAACACCTAAAAATCTAGACTCTCTAACTTGATCTAACCAGAGGTTGTCAATATATACATCAATATGTGCTGCTGCATCATTAAAGAATGTGATAACATAAAATGTGTTTTACTAATATTTAAAGTTAATCTATTACTTTTTATCCAATTAGATACATTAACAAGTTCTTCATTCAACGTATTTTTTATTTCCATAAGGTCTTGGCCCTGGAGAAAAATGGTCGTGTCATCAGCAAAGAGTAGGAATTTTAGTTTATCAGTAGTACGTGTTATGTCATTTATGAATAATAAAAACAAAAGAGGGCCTAAAATTGATCCTTGTGGTACACCACAATTGACCTGTGTATATGAAGATGGCGTATTGTTGTATACTGTACACTGTTTCCTGTGGCTTAAGTAACTTTTGAACAAATCATGTGCCGTACCATGGATTCCATAAACCATTAATTTTTCCAGCAAGACAGAATGAATATGGTATCGAAAGCCTTGGATAGGTCACAAAAAACTGTAACTTGGTATGCCTTGTTGTCTAATGCACTATAGATAATTTTGCAAAGATAATGCACAGCAAGTTCGGTAGAATACTTGGGACGAAAGCCATATTGATATTCAGATAATAATGAGCAGTTAGATACGTAATCCATCAATCTACTTGCTATAATTTTTTCAAAAATTTTACTAAAACTTGGAAGGATTGAGACAGGTCTGTAATTACTATGAATAGTTTTCTCACCTTTTTTGTGTATAGGTATTATTCTAGCAATTTGGAGGTACTTAGGGAAGCAGCCTTCTTTAAAAGATCTATCGATTATATATTCTAGAAAAGGAGAAATTTCATCATTACGTTCCTTTATTATTTTTATACTAATATCATCATATCCTGGTGACGTTAATTTGAGATTACTAATAACTGTTCTAATTTCCGAGATAGTTGCTGGTCTGGGAAAAAATGAAAATGCGGCAGGTTCGGGAAGACAGGAAGTATATGGTACTTGAGATTGCTGGATATTCATGGCTAATCTACTAGCAATATTACAAAAATATTCGTTAAATGCTTCAGATATTTCATGATAATTACAAACGGATTTATCCTGAAATGTAATAAAATTTGGCGATTTATTATCTCTACTTCTCCCCATTAAATAATATATTATTTCCCATGTTTTCTTACTATCTCCTGCATTTTCTTTCAGTTTTGATTAATTGTATGCGTTTTTAGCCGCTCTTATTAGAGAAGTTAATGTGTTTCTATATTGCTTAAATACTTCTTCATAGGATAGTGGCCACTTAGCATAAAGCTTCTGTGACTTATTTCTGTGTTTGATGGAGTTTTTATTGCTTGAGTTATATAAGGTTTACCAACAATAATAAAAGTAAATCTGAGGAAATCCAGTCACCTGAGGGGTTCAGAATGGCAATGTGGAATGTGGGTACTGTAATCTGAAGGGTAGAGCAGAGGAAGTGGCAGAGACACTGAGTAGGAAGCGGGCGGATATTGGATGCGTGCTGGTCAGATATAGGGGAGGATCAGATAGAATGATTTCCGGGAAGGACTGTAGGTATAAGCTATTATGGCAGGCAAGTGTAGACCAGAAGTTCCCAACCCCCCCAGGGGGTCACAGAGGGCTGGCTGAGAGGTTAAGAGGACTTGGGAGAACTTCGTAGCTTTGGGAGAGGAACTTGTTACAGTAGGAGGAACACTACCAAAACTTTCATCTCGCTGATATGCCAGTAACATGGAACACACAACATAATGTTGTGCTGGTGGAGGAGGCTATAGTTTTCGCTTGCTCGTTTTGATGTCTTACGGTTAGGCTATTATTGTTCACATCTACTTTTTACTTGGTACTTGTATGTGTGAGTTGTGGAACTGTCTCTGTCATGCGTTATTAGTACCCCTTGTAGAATTAGCGACACCACGTGATTTCGTGATTAATATTGTTTTATTTCAGATTATGCATAATTTTGTCATATTAATATGTCAGTCTTTATTGTATAAAATCTGATACACTCTGATATAAACTTGAAATTCATTTCATTCGAAAGTAATGATGACAATTGCGATAGTTTTCAAGAATCAGCGAGAATTAAATATATATATATATATGTAGTAGCAGCCGTGGCTCAGTGGGTTAGAGCGCTCCGCTCTGGCCGTAGAGTCAGAGGATCGAATCCACCCAAGGGTCATTGGTAGACATCAGGAAGGGCATCCGGTCATAAAATGCTACACGCTCCAATTCCAAAAAGGCCGACGCATGCAAGCATGTTGCAGCCTTCAAAAAACGAAACATATATATATATATATATACGATTGGAGAGAGACATATCAAACCTGCACGTTGAAGAGGGTGAGGCTCAGGCTTGGGAAGAAAGTGCCATGATGATGCATCAAGTACCTCTGTCGAATAATACTCTTCAGAGGCGTATTTCTCATATGTCTATGGATGTGAAGATGCAGGTTCTGGATTAAATCAAAGTTTCTCCGTTGTTCTCCTTTCAACTTGACGAATCGACAGATGTGAGTTCATGTTCTCAGTTGCTTGTCTTCGTAAGGTAGGCTATACTGATTCATGTGACATCAACGAAGAACTTCTATTCTGTATTGCACCTGAAACCACTGCAAAAGCTAATGACGTCATGGAAAAGATCTCTACCTTTTTTCATACCGAAAGTCTGCAACAGGGAAACGTGTGTGGGATTTGTACAGACGGAGCACCTGCTATGCTAGGATCGAGGTCAGGATTCCAGACAAGAATGGAGCTGCCTCCTCAAGCTAAAGGCATCTACTACACAATCCACCGACATGCTCTCGCCAGTAAGACGCTTCATGCCTGTCTGTGGGAAGTGCATGATTCTGGTATTAAAACTGTGAATTATGTGAAGGCTAGGGCATTCAACATTCGGTTATCCAAAGAACTCAGCAAAGACATGAATGCTGACCATGAGGTCCTTCTCTTCTACACGGCTGTATGCTAGTTGTCGAAAGGGAATGTTGTGAATTGTGTCTTCGAGATGAAAGACGAAATCAGGTTCTTTCTGTAGCCTAAGTGCAAGGAAAGAGAGATCTTCTGGCTCACTTCGATGATGAATCGTGAAATAAACGGTTGCATACCTGGCGGACATTTTTGACCACCTGAACAAGCTGAAATTGAAACTTCTGGGGTGGGAAACACACGTTCTCCTGTTTCAAGACGATCTATGGGCCGTCATATCCAAACTGCAGAACTGGCGTTAGAAAGTCAATCTTGGGAACAATGTCATGTATGAAAACTCTGTGGAGTGATGGATGAGCCTCAGAACAAACTAGAGCAGTTCCTGAAGGATGAGGTTACCTGACACTTGTGTCGCTAGAAAAGAAATTCCATCAATTCTTCCCTGAGCTCACAGGAGGAGGCACTGGTAAGAAACTCTTTCCCTGCTACACTTGACGTATCCAGCATCCCTGACGAAGTCCAAGATGAATTCTTGGATCTATGGAATGACTCTTCAGTGCATGACCCGTTCCAGGTCATTTTTTATGCACTATATACCAATGCACTATATACCAATCATATCCCAAAGTCAGCATGCTGGCTTTCCGTGTTCTTTCATCTGCCTCCACCTACTACTGCAAGGCCGGAATTTCAACCCTTGTCCATATCAAAATGAAGACCAGGAACAGATTGGATGTTGAGGATAAAATGAGATTGGTTCATACAAACACCCCACGATGAATTCCAGGACTCGCTGCTCAGATGCAGTCCCAACCATCTCACTAGCTACGTTGAAGAGATGATGATATGCTAGTGATGACGATATTGTATGATGATGAATGGCAGTGAGAAAAAATGAACTTGTTTTGACTAACAAACTAAAATTTCCCTGAATTTTATAATGTGCAACGAATATTGTGGTAAAATCTGCAAAAATTGATGAATTAAAGATTGTTTTCTCTTTCTTCTCCTTTCTTTCTCAGAAAAATTTGCAAAACTGTAATAGATGATGGCAAGGGGGTTTCATGTGTTTTGGTGCTTTGAAAAAAGGATCGTGAGTATAAAAAAGCTGGGAACCACTGGTTTAGACTAGACAAACATGGTGGTGGGGGTTTGCTGGTTGAGGAAAAATGGATGGAATGTGTCGTGAATGTAATGAGAGTGAGTGAAAGAATTATAGCAGTGAAAATATTCTTTGGGAAATTCATAATATCAATAATATCAGTGTACTCGTACTCTCTACGGGCTTCCTTGGATGACGCAGAAAAAGATAGGTTTTGGGATGAATTGATACGTGTGGTAAGTGGCATGGGGGATGATGATATTGTAGTTTTAGGAGGGAGCTTAAATGGTCATGGTAACACAGCTCAAGGATATGATGGGGTCCATGGCAGATGCATATACTGTACAAGGAATGTGGAAAGGGAAAGGGTACTTAAATTTGGGGAGGTAATGGACACGGTTGTTTGCAACACAAATTTTAGGAAAAAAGAGAAAGTAGGCTGATTGCTTACGGATCAGGAGGAATCAGTAGCCAGACTGACTATTTCTTAGTCAGAAGGGCTGATAGGAGGTTGGTGAGGGATGTTAAAGTTATAGGGAGGAACGTGTGTGTGCAGCAACAAAAACTACCGATATGTGACATGGTGTTTAAGGACTGGGTGGTGAAGAAGAGGACCTATGCACGTAGGAGGAAAATATGAAAATTGAAAAAAGAGTTACTGATTCAATGTGTGGATAGACAGAGCCCACCAAGACATGACGTAACATGGTGGTGGGATGAGGGTGTGGAAGCTGCAGTTAAAGAGAAAAGAAGACTTTTCTGGGAATGGAAAAGGGGTGGTAACAGTGAGGAATGCTTTGCTGCCATGTGTAGGGTTAGAAAGGAGGTAATTGACCAAAATCTGAGTCTCAGAGATATTTACTGAAAGGAGGAATAAGGTATTTAAGGTAGCAAATCAAAGAGGGAAAACAGGGATATCAAAGGTGAAAAGTGTGTGAGAACTGATGAAGGAAAGGTAGTGGGGGACAGTGGGGATATTAAAGTCACCTGGAGAGAGCACTGCAATCGGTAGCTGAATGAGAATTTTGACTGAAACAGGGAAAGTTCTGAGCCAACTGATCCAGTGTATGGCCCTTGGCCTTTGATTGAAGCTGCTATTCTCAGCAGGACAATAGGCAAGATGCAGTTGGGGAAGGAAGCAGGTGTGTCTGAGTTGACTGCTGAAATGCTGAAGGCCTAAGGAGATACTGGGATGGGTCCCAGATGACTGGCTGAAGAGTGCAATTTTTTATGCAAGAAGAAAACAAAGGTTAGAAGCCTGGAAGATTGTTCCCTTGAAGAAAAAATAAAAACACGATAACAGAGCCAAATTCAAGATCAGATTATTTCGAGATGCCTGGACACACTGCTCTTCAAAGACTGAAGGTCATAGGATGCAGGAACACAGACAGAGGGAGACAGTTCCAGAGCTGACCTGTTGCATACATGAAGGACTGAGAGTAATGGCTAACTCTTGCTTTAGAGAGTTGGACAGAAAAGGGATGAGAGTTTGCTGCTAGACGGGTGCTGTGGGCCTGCTGAAGTGGTGGAAGGATGCAAGCAGACAGTTCAGAGGAGTAGTGACCATTGAAGGAGAAAGAAAAGAGATAAAGATGCAGCACTGTGGAAAAGAGACAGAGGTTGAAGGGAGTCAATAAGAAGAGGTGAGTTAATGAGACGAAAAGCCTTTGACTCCACCTTGATGAGATGAGCTGTATGTGGCGAGCCTTCCCATACATGAGAGCTGTACTCTACACAAGGATGAATAAAATTTCTGTACAACATCAACAACTGCGCAAGGGGAAAGATGACACAGAGTCGAATTAGCACACCCAATCTCTTACAAGCAGATTTCGCAAGAGAGATAACTATGATCTTTCCAAGATAAATCCTCACAGAACAAAACCCACAGTATGTTCAAAGATCATGCAGGATTGAGTTGGATATTGTTAAAAATTAGAGGATAATCCTGCGGAAGATTTTGAGGGGTCAAAAGTTGCTTGATGCATTACAAAAACAAGAGTACTTTTACCTCAATCAGAGATATGAGCCAAGTCAGACATTAAGTGTCCGATACCCTTATCCCTTGTTGTTGAAGAAATTGCTGAGATGGATCCTGCGAGAAGCTGAAGGAAAGGTAAAGGGTGGAGTCATCACCATATAAGTGGATAGGGTTAGATGTACCTGCTTAGAAGACCATTGATGAATAGAAGGAAGAAAGTTGGTGATAGGACAGAGCCCTGAGGAACACCACTATAGACAGCTCTAGGAGAAAACGTGGTCGTCTACAACAGCAGTCATAGAACGACTAGAAAGGAAGCTAGAAATGAAGGCACAGACAGAAGGATAAAAACCGTAAGAGGGAAGTTTGGAAAGCTTTATGCCAGACTCGACTGAAAGTTTTTGAGATCTCACGTACAGTGGTAAAGCTTTCGCAAATTCCCGAAAGAAGGATGAGCAGGAGTCTGAAAAGAAGGTGAGAAAATCACCAGTGGAGCATCCCTGGCGGAACCCATACGTACGACTGGTAAGGTTATGATAGGAAAGGTGCTTAAATTTTTAAAGAACAGATTTAAAAACTTTAGAAATACAGGATGTTAAACCAACTGGGCGATAGACAGAGGGCTGGGAATGGTCACCCTTCTTTAGGAGAGGCTGAATGAGAATTAAACTTTCAGCAAGTAGGAAGCGTACAAGTTGAGACAAAAAAAAAAAATACCTAGCAGGGTGTAAGCACAGAAGCACAGTTCTTGAGGACAACTGGAGGGACCCCATCAGGCCCATATAGCTTACATTATTAGTATTGAGGCCAGTGATGGAGGAAAACACATGAACTGAAGACATTTTTATGTCAGCCATGAGGAAGTCAGAGGGAGTCAGTGATGGAGGAACAGCACCGGAATCATCTAAGATGGAACTGGAGGAGAAAGTCTGAGCGAAGACTTCTGTTTTACCAGTAGAAGAAACAGTTACGGAGGTATCAGAATGAGAATGAGGAGGGAAAGATGATGAAGTAAGATGTTAGAAAGGTCTTTGGAAAGGTGCCAGAAGAAGTGGAAAGAATATGAGTTGGAGAGTTCAGAGCATTTAGTACGAATGAAATTATTTTTAGCAGAGAGAACACCCTTAGCATGATTCCGGGCAGAAACAAGAAGAGAGATCAGATGCAGGGGTGGGTTGGGTCTGGTACCTTTTGTAGGCCTTCTCCTTGTTGTGGACAGCATTAGAAAAAGCGTGTTTAAAACAGGTTTTATTTATTTTTTTTTTCCATTAATCACAGGATAAGAGAATGGAATGTATGCTTCCATGCCCGAGAGAATAACCTCAATAATGTGCAAGGCACACTCAGATGGCTTTCGGCCATGGAAGCAATAATCATTTCAGGGAAAATAAAAGAAGTATTGACTGAAGGCATCCTAATCAGCGGCTCCAAAGTGTCACAGCCACCGTTTCTCGGGAGGGTCCATTGGCCTTACTGGAGCAATAGGACAGATTAAGGTGAGAAGGTTGTGATCGGAGGAACCCAAGAGAGAGAAGAGATTAACAGCTTAAGCAGAAGGATTGGTTGTAAGGAAAAGGTCAGGTACTCGTATATTGGAACTCTCTCCAAGTCAGTCAGGGATATGGGTAGGGTGCTGCACAAGCTGCTCTACGTTTGTTCACCAGGTGGAACAGTGAAAGGAGAGGAGAGCCAAAGGTGGTGCTGAACACTGAAATCACCTAGAATGGAGATTTCAGAGAAAGTATAAATTGATAAGGTGTGTCCCAACTTAGAAGACAGTCAAGGAAATTTTCATAGTCAGTAGAACTGGGGGATAAGTACACAGCACAGATATATATAGTTAGAGAATAACAGGACAGCTGAAACTAGAGAGTAGAGAATTTAGGAGATTTGAGTTCAGGGACGTGAGAGCAATTTATGTTGTTGTAAATGTGTACAAGGGGAAAGAGTGATGCAGAATAAATTATAGAGGCATAAGAGTTTTGGACCAGAATAGGGGAAGAATAAATACTGATGAGATGCAGTTTGGGTTGATGCCAGGCAAAGGGACAGCTGATGCCATATTCGTAGTTGGTCAGTTTCAGGAAAAATGAATAGGAAAGAAAGGGAGAGGTACTCCGTTTCTGTTGATTTGGAGAAGACCTTTAACAGAGTTCTAAGGGAGGTGGTGAAGAGCACAATGAGAAAGACTAGGGTCGAGGTTGGTTAAAGTGGTTATGGCTATGTATGTGGGTTCTCTCACCCAGATCAGACTGAATGGAGATTTGAGAAGAGTTTTCTGTGAATGCTGACATGGATCAGGGGTCAGTCTTGAGACCCTTATTGTTTGCCATAGTTCATGAAGCTCTCTCTCGTGACTTTAGAAACGGACTTCCATGGGAGATGTTGTATGCTGATGATTTGGTGTTGATTGCAAAGAGTGAAAGGGAGGCAGAGGCAACATTTAGGAAATGGAGAGATGAAATGGAGCACAAGCTTATGAGTAAATGTAGATAAGACAAAAGTGATGATATCTAAGTATTATCAAAGTAGAGGGAGAGTTGCCATGTGGGATTTGCCACAACTGTGTGGGAAATAACTTCATCTTTTGCAGTACTCTTGATAAGTGGGTGCATAAGAGATGTAATGGTATTAGAGGTCAACTGCAAGTTAATGCTGATTTCGTGTGTGCAGTGTGTCGGGGAGAGCATATAAGGATAGTCAGGTGTGAAAGGATTGATTTTGCTGGCGAGTCTCTTGAGTGCGTGGAAGAGTTTTGTTATGTGGGGGACATGTTATGTGCTGAAGGTGGGGTTGGAGCTAGGTAAGGAGTGGCTAAGGTAAGGAGTGGTTGGAGGAAGTTCAGGGAGCCGTTGCGTCTCCTGGTACTGAGAGGGTTCTCCCTCCGTGCTAAGGGATCTGTGTATTTGGCATGTGTTAGGAGTGTAATGCTGTAAGGCAGTGAGACCTAAGTGGTAAAGGATGAATATATTTGTAGGCTCAATCGTACAGAAATGACAGCGATTGGATGGATGTGTAGTGCATCCTTGATTGTGGACTCTAGGAGGGGGGCTAGGTTTATGGTTACCCGACCCGGCCCCGGAGGGGCTCGGGGACGGGTATTGTTTTCATTTGGTTTGTCTGTCTGTCTGCGTGTCTGTTAACAACTTTACATGAAAATTACTGGTGCGATTTTTGAATAAAATTGCAGAGATGATGGGCTATGACCTTCTCATCACCTGATTAAATTTTGGGCCAAACTGAGCCAAGGCCCAGGCTGTAGGCCCAAGAAAATGTTTTATAAATCGTTTTTTCGCCATAACTCGCTTCAAATTCGTCATATCGACATGAAACCAAAACCTATAGGTGCATCTTTCAAATCTGCATCCTGCATCCTATAACATGCCTCATTACATCAAGGGAGTCACCCCCCACAGTTAGTGGTAGGGGGGGTCAGTGTCAGGTGGGTTGGGCCTAAAATTTCAATTGAGCATAAAATCGTCAATTTTCATCTGATTACTCGGAGATAAGGGACTGAACAGGGAGGCTGCCAGAGATCGAGCAGCGCAAAAAGCCGCCATTAGGTGACCAAAGACTACGCATCAAGCATGTTGGAGCATTTAGAAAGTCCATGATACGATACGAATTTAGGTAGCTTAGTTTAAAATCATATTTCTTACTACTGTTGTGCGTGGCTCTCATTATTTTTACAAAATTTAGTCAACAATCTTTTTCTAATCAAATTATATAGAATATTCTATTAACTTAGAATGCTATTAGCCCTCTTTTAATTTAGGTTGACTTCCTCAGTATTCTCTTAAGTAACTTTCAAGATTATTTCACTTTAGATGACTTTCAGTACTTTTTATTTAACGTAACTCAGTACATTTTTTTATTTTGTTAACTTTCAGTATTTGTTTAACTTAAGTGTTTTTCAGTATCTTTTTAGTTTCTGTGACTTTCATGAATCGTTTACTTTAGGTGATTTTCACTACCGGTGCTCTTAATTTTCGTTACTCAGTAATTTATTTATTTATATAACTTTCATAATTAATCATTCATGTGGCTCTTTCATACACTGGTTCGTATCCCTAGCGTTCCTCAGCTTATACAGCATGAATGCATATTGGTTTCAGCTGACACTCTTATTGTCTGGAAATCGTTGGATCTTAGCAAAAAGGACTGCTTGCCTTAACCCCTGTCATGGACGTGACTGCTTCACAGTATTCTGTTGGAGCTGACGCCGGTTTATACAGGATGATTCATAAGTCCGTAAGACATTTTAACAATTCTCCACTAATAAACGACGCAACAGATAGCACATTTTATTACACGGAAATATAGGTAAACTCTCCAAGTTGCTTTACATCCCTTACAATGCTCAATGTGTCCACCTTTGCTGATGCGGCAGATATCCAGCCGATAATATTTAAATGTTTCATGGACTTATGAATCACCCTGTATTATTAGTGAATATAGAGCATTAGAGTACCAATACTGATACTATTAACCCTCCCTTGGTTTCGATATTTCCAATATTTATTTCCAGCTGACGTCAGACATTTTTATTGAGTCATAAGAGTCTGAGCACTGATGACCCTCAAGCCATCGATAAACATAAATAAAATCCTTCTCTTTTTCTTCTTCTTCTTCTTCTGCGTCTTCCTATTATTATTATTATTATTATTATTATTATTATTATTATTATTATTATTATTATTCGAGTTGTTTTCCTGGAGGCACAGTAGTACACAGTAACCGTAAACAGCTGCCAGACCACACTGTAATCCCTTCACTACCAGACCACTTTTCCAGGCCGTATAAAATCGTCTACTGGAATCTAGAACTAATGTTAAAGATGATCCATTATGGGGGATTAAAACAGTATCTCCCTGTAGTAAGCAACGTCACTGTACACTTTGGTCCGTATTCCCCAGGGGTCAGGGGGTTTCATGACAGCTCTCCTTTGGGCATTTATTCTCCACGTTTTACTTTAACAAATTGTTTCATGTTGTTTATATTAGGTGAACATCTACATAATTCACAAAAAAATAATACGCAAGGAAATATCAACATAGCAAAAGCAGAAACAAACAGGAAAGAAAGATATGCTAGGACGCTTCCGTCAGTGACGAGAAAACCGCCTTTATTTCACCGTCTTCTCGTTGGGTAAGGATGCTCCTTGTTCCTTCTTCCTTGTCTGTTTATTTTGTACGTTGTTATGCAATCCATTTGATATACAAAAGATATAAATAGCCTACAAGCCGACACTAATCTCTAATATGCAAAACTAATTGAAGAGGTCCCGCTAAACTCACGAGAATATAACCTACTCCTTGTTGTCACTTACCTTTGCCAATGATAAGAACGTTTCATAAATCAGTAGTAAGTATATCATGCCATTACACGTGCATATTTTATAGAGACGTCCTCGGGTTGAAGGGATTGCCACCCACCTGTTAACTTTGCGTCACTACCTATTTATCTTTCATTCTACTGGATTCATATACTAGAAGTCGCCTCAGATTATTACTGTACCTGTTTTCTAGCACATACCTAACTTACGCCAAAAGACCCTCCTTTTATCAAATACCTGTACGTGCATAAGATACCAGTAAACCTAACTCATTTCTAACGTCTAAAATACTAATATACCTTTTTCCTGTCTACAAACCGAATTCTAACATCTACCTGACCTACTTACAAACTTTCCTCGTTTTCTAATTTCCCCACCTACCAAATACATCTTCTGCCTTTCTAACATCAACGTAATTCATTTCCTGTATTACTAAGCCTTCCCATATTCATTCCCTATTTTAATATTTATCTAATCCACTTCCAGCATCAACTTACTCTACCAATACACCTTCCCTCTTTCAAACATCTACCAAACCCGTTCCCAACATCGCCTTATTCTACCAACCTCCTTCCCAACATCATCTCAATCTACCAACCTTCTTTCCAACATCAATCCAGTCTGCCTACCCCATTTCCAACATCAACTCAAACTACTCACACCACTTCCAGCATTTACTTTCCTCCTCTCTAACGTCTACCTGCCCCCCTGCCTAACATCTACCCGAGTTTTATTGTACCTACCTGGCGTTACCCTTCACCTGGCTGGGGTAATTAAGGTGAGGTAATCGAGTTAATGGCCGAGGTGAAGCGATAATAACTTGGGAGTGTATGGGCGTAACCTCGTTGCTATATGAATAATAAATTTAATACAGGCGGAGATATGTGCTGCTCGGAATGCGCTGAGAGAGAGAGGAAAAGAGAGAGAGAGAGAGAGAGAGAGAGAGAGAGAGAGAGAGAGAGAGAGAGAGAGAGAGAGAGAGAGAGAGAGAGAGAGAGAGAGAGAGACTCACCTGTTGGAGCTGGGTGGATGAGACAGGCCAACAGGAGGGCTGAGGTGGGCAGGAGGGTAGTGGGTCCAGCTCCTATGACCCTCCTTTCGCCCATCGTGTCCACCCAATACACTTCTCCCCACTACAAGTCCAGCTCTGATGCACTTCCGAGGATTTTCTGTGTTCTTTTGGGCGTCTGGATAATTTTTTAATGGGCGTTTAGAAAGTCTATTGATTTCACTAGGGGAAGCGAGCTTTGGGATCGTACTGAAACTTACTGAGATGCTTTTATTTTTCAGTCTTTTGTTTCTCTTGGGCCTCTTAGTGCTTCGGGCTTGTGTGAGATATTGGGGGAGGCTTGGGATATTTGGGGGAGGTCTTATCAGGTTTTCCGAGATTCTGGTCTGTAAATTTACTGGGGTCTAATGGTCCTCAGAATCGTACTGATTTTGTGAAAGGTCCCAGACATGTAGGACCGTCGACTCGTCTTATAAGTATGTGGACATTAGTAATTTTCTGGTTTTCCGGGGCTTTGTGGGGCCTCATACGGGTTTGGTCTGATTTCTTATGAGGTTGTGCGGAGTTGGTACGCTTACTTTACCCTCAGCATTTTTCGCCCTTTCGACTTGAATGACGTCAGTGTCGTGAAAAAAATAAAAATAAAAATGAATTTGATTACTTCTCTGTTTGCGTTTTTTTTTTTTTTTTGTGATTTATTTATTTCAGTTAGTTTGTGTTTATATATTTCAAATTGTGTCTATACTGAAGTCAGAGAGCATTAGTGCATCAGTCTGAAGGATCTTTTTGTTTCAGAGCCGTTCCTTCTTTGACTGAAAATGCATAATTACCCATTCTTTACTGTGTGAAATTAAAATTGTTTTTCACGTATGTAGAACATATCGTTTGAACTGCACAGTCTCAATCCACCTCACATACCAGCTTTCTTCGTAGGAATCAATTTTAGAAAGAAATTTTATGCTTCTTTCCAGGTTGGTGATTTTAACATTAGCCTGGCGATGGTCACCTCCTGCATGAATCCAGCTGTGTGGGTTTGTGTTTACGGAGGAGTCCAGGTGTGTGAGGCTTGGTATGTTGGACTCCTGTTGTGTAGGAATGGTAGCCTGTGGGACTCTAGTTGGATGACTCAAATCTGAGTTATATTTAAGACACCGAGTAGCCTATATGTAAGTCCAATTATAGAAGAGCCCAGTTATCAAGGAATCCATTTACATACACGAGTAGATACGCTAAAGTCTAGGTAGTTATATGGAACTGTGGGTCCGAGGAACCCTGGTTATTCTGAATTCCAGTTATGAGCAACACTGATATGTAAGATTCGAGTGCACAAATATTCCCGCTATGAATATTGCAATGGTGTGGAACTTGAACGGTAAATATTCCCGTTACGTGTGATTCTTGTTATGGTAGGAAGAATGATATGTTGAATTCCAGTCCTGTGATTCCAAATACGGTGTATGAAAGATACTTACAGTTCCGGAAAATGTGAGTCTGCAGTTGTGTAGTAGTGTAAAATTCCAGTTATGTACAAATCCAGCCATACAGACTCCAGCTACGGTTCCGAATCCACTTGTATGTGAATCCGGTTACGCAAGATGTGATATGTAGAATTCCAGGTTGCGTCAGGTCGGTTTCTGTCCTTACCTTCACAAGACCAGACTGTGGGGATGGACGTGGTGGTGGGGGCCGTGGTATGTCCACTCAGAATATACCATTAGCACCTGCAAACATGAAACTTATATCCACTACTTTGCAAATTTCGGCAACACAAGCCCCTCGTGAAAAGCCTTCCCCGGAGCTATCAAATGTCGCTGAGTCGCTAAAACTTTCCATCTTCGTACTTTGTCTGAAAACTGGCAAAAATTACCATAATACTCTACCGGAACCCCAACCTAAACGTATTTCGGAAGCGGATTTGATATTGGGGAGGAGAAACAGATATGAATTTTCTCTCCGTGTTTATCTCCCATGGGCCACGTGTACCGGGAGACGGGGAGAGAGACCGCGACCGTTCTCCCACCGACGACTGGAGGCGCACTGACTGACGGGACGACCTGCTGGGCTAAACCTTCCTTCCCCCAAGCCCTACCCCTTCCTAAACCCCTTCCTCCTTCTCCCTCAGCTACGCTCTTTTTCTCGCACTTCCCTTCTCTCTGTCCAATCCTTCTCTCTATTTTGTATGTCTTACTATCTATTCCTCCCCCCCCCCCTTTTTAAAATCTTTTTCTATCTTTTTCTTTTTTTAAGTATTTTCTTCCTTTTTTCCTTCTCTCTCTCTCTCTCTCTCTCTCTCTCTCTCTCTCTCTCTCTCTCTCTCTCTCTCTCTCTCTCTCTCTCTCATGGACGTCTTTCATTTTTCTTCTACTTATATTCTGTCACTCATTTATCTCCAGCTCAGTTCGTGTCTCGTGCTCTCCATCTCTGTCACGTCTGATTTCCCATTACCAATGTTTTCTTTATTTCTCCAACGATTTCTGCCTGTATCAAACTAGCCTATTTTTTTTATTTTCCTGCCCCCCCTTTCTTCACCTACTCTCTGTTTCTTCCTTCACCGCTATCTATCTCCCCCTCACAATCTCCTCTCAAGTAGTTATCTATGAAATATAAGTGAACTAGAGAATAAATAAATCATCCACTAGGGACACTGTATTAACACGCGTCAGAAGCCTCATATGCTGTAATAAAAATCTTGTCTTTACAAGCTGGTATGTGTTGAGGGTTTTGTGTTAAGTTTCAGTTACCCTTGACCTTTAACCCTTTAGTTGCAGATTACCTACACTGTATTTAAGTTCGGCTGACGTCAGATAATTTTGCTATGCTATAGGAAAATCTAAGGCACCAAGATGCTAAACACTCATAATTAAAGTTTTGGTCGAGTGAATTGTTTCGTATTATTTTCAGCGATCGACGGACGTACATTAATTTTCACCGCGGAGATACTATCTGCAGTCAAAGTGTCAGCTCAGTGTCCTATTACACCCAGTACAGGTTTTTTTTTTTTTATTTTTTTTTTTTTTTTTTGTAGATTTTGGATCACTAAAATTTCACCCTTTTGCCTCATCCTGTGAGTTGTCTCGGCGGAAAAATCTGGAATCATTTCATATCCTGCTCCACAAAAAGTCTCCTTTCATAAAGCACCACCCTCCTTCTGATGATCCCTTATGAGTATTCCACTAATCATGGCTTCCCTCACTGTATTATACGCATATTCTTCCATTTTAGTATTTATATTTGTTTAAGCTTCCCAGAGGGAACTCACTGAGTTCAGTTGACTGCAGAGACAAATCGCAAAATTTGACTGAAGTGAACAACAAGGTTTATTGACTGCCATAAAGCCAGGATGTGGTAGATGACTGGATGAACTAATGGACTGAGAGTCCAATCACGCTAGGGTAAAGGCTGAAAAACAGCAGACTAAGCTAAAAAAGAAAAAAAAAATAAAGCCAGAATGAAAAGGCATTTGTCATGAAGTGTTAGAACGGGCAACACATGCAACTGTCTTGGAGCTAAGATAAGGGAGGGGAGGGGTGAGGCCATAGTGCTCAGAATGTATGTGGACAATTGATAAGGCGATGGTAAGGAGTAGCTAGCAGCACTGGAATGTGAAAAAATATTACACCTGTATCTCCCTACCAGAAAAACACACGTGGTGCTGCTACAAAATTAATTGGTTGTAATACGTGTGAAGCATATTATCATTATACACGAGAAACTAAAATACCAACTCATACTTCACTTCGACCGAAATTGATGGATACAGAGACAATAGTTTATTGAGTAAATGATACCTAAGAGGGATGTGTACAATAGCATACAAAATGAGACAACAGAAAATCCACGGACTAACAGCAGACAATGCGATATACATTGCTGATGTATACAAGTAAACATACTGACAGAAACATGTGTGATTCGTTAAACTCAGAATTTTAAGAGCAAGCTAATTTTCAAGGTTTTAGAGCGAGATCTTTAATGACAAAATAAACACCCATATCATTCGACATATAGCCTGAAGGACAGTGTCAATTTACAATTTACTGTACTGGAAATCTGAAGAGCAGTGTCACCGTACCGGTTGTGATCTTAGGGCATGAAGGGTAAGTAATATAGCAGAGATGGCTAAGAGATCCTTAAACCAGACCCAAAGCTGGTCGCAAAGGAAGGTAAGGCGCCTTCTTGTCCCTAGTGATTTGGTGTGGTTGCACCTTTTCTTCCTGTCTGTAGTGATTTGGTGTGGTCGTGCCTCCAAAAGCATGTCCTTGTCCGTTTATGAAAGCAGGCTGCACTTTTGTATGATGACAGTGAAATGGACTCCATCAAATAATAAAAATGCCCAGGTCATTTTAAGGATGAAGGTTCCCTTAACAACGAAGACTAGGACGAGGATGATGAAGACAAGGACAAAGACAGGAGATGAATATGATGACAAAGGTACGGAGGAAGAAGACGATGACGAGGAGGAGGAGGAAGATGAAGTCCGGTGGAGTATTCAGTAGCTCGTTCTCTCATTTTCAGGTGAGTGGTTCCTAACAAGAGCGCTGGGTGGTTCGTGGTCTCAGTATTCAGGGATTTAGGTTCATAAGTTCCTGACAAGACTGTTGTGTGGCTGCATACCTCACAGCTAGGTGACTGCGGCCGATATTGTAACCTTCCTAAGTGTGTGTGTGTGTGTGTGTGTGTGTGTGTGTGTGTGTGTGTGTGTGTGTGTTTTATACAAGGAACAAGGAACCAAAGGCCAGAAGCCCTCAAGATTATTCCTTCCATGAAAAAAATAAAAACAAAATAACAGAGAACGGAATTCAAGATCCATTCTTTTGAGATGCCTGGAGACACTGCTTTTAAAAGACTGGAGGTCATGGGCAGTAGGAAATACAGACAAAGAAAGACAGTTCCAGGGTTGATCTACAGAGCTGCATACACGAAGGACTGGGAGTAACGGTTAACTCCTGCATTAGAGAGTTGGACGGAAAAGAGATGAGAAATTTTTGCTAGACGGGTGCAATGCACCCTTCATAAGGATGCATGTACACCTTTCAGAGGAGCAGTGACCATTGATGTAGCAAAAGAGAGGAGATAAAGATGCAACAGTGCAGTGAAGAGACAAAAGTTTAAGGGAGCCAGTAAGACGAGGGGAGTTAATGACACGAAAAGCCTTTGACTCCACCCTGTTTGGATCAGCTGTATGTAAGGAGCCAACACCACACATGAGAGTTGTACTCTGCACAAGGGCAAATAAAACCCTTGTATAAAGTCAACACCTATGAAGAGGTAAAGAACGCACGGAGTCAGCTTTGCACGCCTAATCTCTTGGAAGCAGATTTTACAATAGAGGTAATATGATCTTTCCAAGATAAATCCTGAGAGAAAGAAACCCCAAGAATGTTCAGAGATGATTCAAGATTGAGTTGAATATTGTTAAAAATTACAGGATACTCCTGCGGAAGATTTTGATGGGCCAAGAGATGTAAGAACTGAGTTTTTCATATAAAAAAAATATGATTGCTTTTATCCCAGTCAGATATATGAGCGAAGTCAGACATTAGGTGGCCATGGACTCACCCCTTGTTCGTTGAAGTAACTGCTGAGATGGATCCTGCAAGCAGCAAATGGAAAGGTGAAGGGTGGAGTCATCAGCGTATGAATGGATAGGATTAGATGTACAGCTTAGCAGGTCATTGACGAGTAGAAGGAAGAGACTTTGTGACAGGACACAAGCCTGATGAACACTACTATGAACACTACTATTGACAGCTCTAGGAGAAGAACGGTGGCCATTTACAACAGCAGCTATAGAATGACCAGAAAGGAAACTTCAGATGAAGGCACAGATAGAAGGTCAGGAATAGTAGGAGGGCAGTTTGGAAATTAAAGATTTATGGCAGACCCAACTGAATACCTTTGAGATGTCATGTGCAGTGGCAAAGCTTTCACCAAAGTCCTGAAAGGAGGATGACCAGGAGTCTGAAAGGAAGGTGAGAATATCACAAGTGGAGCGTCCCTGGTGGAATCCACACTGGCAACGGGAAAGGAGGTTATGAGAGGAAAGGTGCTTTAATTTTTTGTAATGAATAGATTTTGTAATAATTAGAAATACAGGATGCTAAAGGAAGTTGGACGATAGTTAGAGGGCTGGGAATGGTCACCCTTCTTTGGGACAGGCTGAATGAGAGCAAACTTTCAGCAAGACGGAAAAGTTCAAGTCGGTAGACAAAGGCGAAAGAGTTTACCTTGGCAGGGTGTAAGCACAGAAGCACAGTTTTGGGGTATAATAAGAGAGACTCCATCAGCCTCATATGCCTTGTTGGTATTGAAGAAATTTTAACGTCAGTCATTACAAAGTCAAACGAGGGAAGTGATGGAGGAACAACACTCGAATTACCTAAGGTGGAATTGGAGGAAAAAGTCTGAGCAAAGGCTTCTGCTTTTTCAGTAGAAGAAACAACTTCAGAGCTATCAGAGCAGAGAAGAGGAGGGAAGGATGATCAAATGTTTGAAAGGTTTTCTGCAAGGAGCCAGAAGGAGCAGGAAGAACTGAGTCAGAGAGTACAGAGCATTTAGTACGAATGATATTATTCTTAGCAGAGACTAGAACAGACTTAGCATGGTTCCGGGCAGAGACATAAAAGATATAAGATTCAAGGGTGGGTTGGTTCAAGTACCTCTTGCAGGCCTTCTCCTTGTTTTGGACAGCATTAGGACACGCGTGATTATATCAATGTTTATTGCACTAGTCAAGGATAAGAGAAAAGAATGCATGTTTCCATGCCAAAGAGAATAACCTCCATTATGCACAAGGCACATTCAGGTGGCTTTCGACCATGGGATCAATAATTATTCCAGGGAAAATCAAAGAAGTACTGCATGAGGACCTCCCAACCAGCAGCTCCAAAATACCACAGCCGCCAATTCTTGAGAGGTCCTCAGGTCTTGCTGGAGTGATAGGACAGGTTAAGGTGATCACGTTGTGATCAGAGGAGCCCAACTGAGAGAAAAAATAAATAAACAGCATACAGAGAAGGATTAGTTGTAAGAAAGAGGTGAAGTATGTTGGAACTCTCTCCAGGATGGTCAGGGATACAGATAGGGTGCTGTTCAAGGTGCTGTGGATCATTTAGGATATAAAAGATGCAGGCTTGTTCACCAGGTGGATTAGTGAAGGGAGAGGAGAGCCAAAGGTGGTAGTTAACATTGGAACCACCTAAAAATGGAGATCTCAGAAAATGGAGAAACTGAAAAGATGTATTCCATCTTAGAAGTAAATGGTCAAATAATTTTTCATAGTCAGTAGAATTAGGATAAGTACACAGCACAGATGTATTTAATCAAAGAATGAGAAGACAGCCGAAGCCAGAGAGTAGAGAATTCAGAATATTCAAGTTCAGGAACATGAGAGCAAGATATGGTTGTACATATACACAACACCCACCTGTGAAGCGAATATTGAGAATGTAAGAGGATACAGAAACGGGTTTGTTATCAGTTGCCACGAACAGCTGAGTCACAGTGAGAAAGAGAAAGTGAGGTTTAGAGGCAGAGGTGGTGATCAACACAGAGAAAGAGGTAAGGCCACGAATTTTGCAGAAATGAACATAGATTAACACTTTCGTTACTGGACGACGCAGGCTGCGTCCAACCGCTGGCAAGTACTCAGGATGTGGGGCGGCTGCTGGAAGAACCCCCCCCCCCCCCGATGTTTCTGCTCTCGTGGTACTTCTTAAACATTTTATTCTCACACCCTTAGTTTTGCTTCTATCTCCGTGATTAATTATTCCTCGTAACCTGGAACAGTTGTACTTCCTTATGGTGTTGATAAAAACATTTCGCGAATATAAATTATGTGCAAATTTACGATGTTTTTTTTTCTTTCCTTCGTGTTTTCTCATAGAAATATATGTTTTATGGTAATTGTTACTGAGAAAGAGTTTTAGGAAATATCATTAACTACATTTTGGCATGCAAACATTTACTGTAGGACAGTTTGGGTCCGTTTTACCTACGGCAATAGGAAATTATCTTACGATCGTGCTGCAGTGTGGGGGCGGTGTTTTGCACAACCAAAGTTGTTACTAAATTATTTCTCCCCTGCCTTTATTTATACCTCTATCTGCCTGATTTTTTATTCACGTAATCTTGAATACTTGTACTTGCTTATGGTGTTGATAAAAACATTTGGCGAATATAAATTATGTGCTAATTTATGATGTTTTTTCTTTCCTTCTTGTTTCCTCATAGAAATATATGTTTTATGGTCATTGCTACTGAGAAAGAGTTTAGCAAATTTTATTAGCTACATTTTGGTACATAAACATTTACTGTAGGACAATTCGGGTCGGTTTTACGTACCGCAAAAGGAAATCATCTTACGATCGCGCTGCAGTGCGGGAGCGGTGTTTCACTAAATTATTTTCCCCCTGCCTTTATTTATGCCTCTATCTGCCTGATTTTTTATTCACGTAATCTCGAATAGTTGTACTTGCTTATGGTGCTGATAAAAATGTTCGGCGAATATAAATTATGAGCTAATTTACGATGTTTTTTCTTTCCATGAATTAAAAAAATCAAGGGGCAATTTTGTTTGATGCAGCTTGCGTCATCCAATAACGAGTGGGTGAGATTAGGTTCAGCGCAGCCTGCGTTATACAGTAATGAGCAGGTGACTTTTGCACCGCTACCATAAATATCAAAAGAGTGGTTCCATGCATCTCACTCGACCGTCGCCAGGAGAGGCGGCTGAAGAAGGCAAAAAGTCAGTCTCCACTGACACCATCAAATACTGGTAGCTGCTCAGGATACTTGCCACACATTGAGGTGGTGCAGCTGTTGGTGGTCTGGCTGAGAGGGGTGGAAAATGTGCTTGATATAAGGAGCACTTAAACCCAACAACATTTGTGATATGGATAGAAAACTGATAACAGGGAAATCTGAAACTCCTTTTTCATCAGTCAAAAGGTTAACAACTCATGATCATCCACCTTTGTTGATCTGTACACCTGCAACTGGGATAGCCAGAACAAGATAATGTTCTGGCCGATGTGTGTCTATGTCTTTCTGTCTGTCTGTGTTATCAAAGCGACTCAATTTTGATCTGTTTTTATCCAAATTTGGAGAAAGGACTGAGAGTTAATCAAGGGGCTTACCTTTTTTTTTTGAGAATATTAAATTAAAGGTCAAGGTCACAGGGTTGGTTAAATTTTGACTTAGCAAGGCTAACTTAAACCGCTTTTATCCTATTTAAACCAATCTTAGGGGAAGAGCTGAGGTTAAGGTAAAAACGAAGGGATGCATTATTTCTATAATAATCGGCCAAAGGTCAAGGTCACATAAAGGTCAAATGTCAAGGTCGCAAGGCAATATCAACCTAACCAGTTCTGATCCGCTTCGGATTAAAGTAGGTGAAATGATGAAGGGTCAGGCAAGAATGAAGTAATACAATTTTGAGAACAATCAGTCGAAGGTTAAGGTCATAGAGCAAAGACAAAATATTTGGTCCAAAGACCAATTGGTGGCAGGGATGTTGCATTAGGTGAGTGGTCCTTCTTTATCTTGTATTCTTACAGTTATGCTGAGAGTAGGCCAACATACCCTCATAAGCATTTTTCATTTTCTTTCTACAGTTAGCCTACATTTACATTATACACTACTCTTGCTTAACTATCGTCCAGTCTTTCTTCTCCTTATCAGGAGCGTAGGTGCCCGGGGTTAGGCTACTCTGACTCGATGTTTAATGCCAGAGTGACCAGTCTTGCTCATCTTAGTGGCTTTATGTGCGTAATAAAGCCTAAATACCCCTAGGATGTAAATTCATCTAGGCTCGACCAGGTGGAGTGCCTTACCCCACTGGACCACCAGGCGTCATTAACACTACTGGGTTACCACCCAGTAGTGTTAATGGTTTCATGAGTTACAGTAAAACATTTGACTTGTTATTCAGAGCTGAGTCAACTGAACGTAACACTACATCGAGTGAGTGGATAGACGCCATCACTTAACACTGCTCTCATTTAAACTGAACAAAAATGGCGATGCATAAAAGCCGTAAAGCTGCCAGGGAAGAGGGATCATTAATATACCCGATATACTCCATATCCCTGTGGTGATCACACCATACATCCTGACCCCTCAATGACTCATTTTCTGCTAAGCTATTATCAAATCAAAACTCCACCTGTATGCCTGCCTCCCCTCTCTGTGCAAAAGAAAAAAAAAAGGGGGGGGGGAGTACAGAAATCAACACTACTACAAACAGAAAAAAGTTTTGTAATACATTTAGGATAATCCTCAGTTAAGTTTCAGCCTCAATTCCGTCAGTGAAGATGGTGGTAAGTGTTGCCCTAAGGAGTGCCCACTCTCTTGATTCACGGTTATCAATTATTCTACGATATGGAGTTGTGAGTTAAGGAGATGTATTGAGACTGTCATTTTAGTGCGATGTTGTCCTTCACCATCTGGCTTCATTAAGGTGTCGTAGGAAGACGTGAGTTTTTTTTTTCCTAGGTGTGTCGGCTGTTGCTTATATTCTTGCTTAGTCTTACTGATAATTAAACAGGCACTGTGAATGTTTGAATTATACCACACTGGGATTGGCTTTGATCTAAATGCGCTCTAATTGTCATAAATTAATACAATTGTCTGATTACAAGAATCAGATGCTGCTGCCACCAGTAAAATAATTGCTTATTTTAAGGTTCAGCTTAGATTGGTGAATAAAAAGACAATAATTTATCAATTAAACCCCATTTAAAAGTGATATGTACAATTCGTTTGCATACAAGAGGGGCAGTAAAGAGTTCGATTACATGCAATACAGGTGATTTATGAATAGCCTGGCTGTCAGTAACATGTGCAACTCATTTCAGATTATGGAAAACAGTATATTTATAAATTACTACAACAAAAGCTGGAATGACAAAACTGATACACAAGTTATTAGACTGAAAGTCTAAAGGGCAGTGTCACTATGCAAATTATTTACTAGAGCCTGAGTTAGGCCCTGAAAGGGATTGTCCATATAAAGTTGTAAACACACACACATAAAAGCAATTAGGACAGTCAAGCTGTCTACTGGCGGACCTTTGGGGGCTCTTGGTTTAAAAAATTAACTAAAAGAGCCTAAAATAACCCTAAAGATGTCATAATGTGTTTTTTTTCGACCTCAGGATCACTGAAATCTCTGGGAAGCATTGTCTAGCATCCACTTAGAAACAGGGAGGATTGCTGGACCCTCCCTGTGTGCTCCAGTCTGGCCCAGTTCTCTCTTGGTTAACCTGTTCCATGCCAGTGATGTATATATACACTGGGCCCTGCATGTGCACAAAATGCCAGTGACGTATATATACATCATCAATTTGAAATATTTGCCAAAATTCGAAAATTCAGAACTGGTGCGAGATACAGATACTCCCACGTCTGTTTAGGCCTCATACCCACGCTATGAGTCATCACCACGTCCCTTCTCCCACGCTGGGCCCCACCAACCCAGTCACATTTTGTGGGTGAGTGAGTGAGCACCATGGTGCATCACGGTCTTGCCCAACATGAGATTGACGAGCTCCTGCACATCCCCTATGATGGAGAAAATGATTCTCCCATTGATGATGTTGCTGATCGAGACTACATCCAACCTGAATCAGAATCAAGCAGTGAGAACGAGATTCCATCCCCAAGAAAGGCGAGGTATATGGCTGTCAACATGGCCGTATCTCACCCTGCACCACCACCACCACCACCCCTTGCCACTAGCAGGGTTCGGCAGTGAAGGTACATGGTTAATAGACTCCTTAAGCCAAATCCTAAGCTAGACACATTCGTGCCACCATAGTCTCTGTACTCCTTAATTTTTGCCAGTGTTGCTTTAGTGTGACTGTGGCCTCCCCAGAATCAACCTTTCTAAATGCAAATATTTTATGCCAAAAGAAAGAACATAAGGTTAGCAGTCTGCAAAGCTTGTTCCTTTCAAAGAAAGCTAAAGAGAGAGAAAGCCAAGCAATATCAGCTCATTTTTTGTTGCTAAGACACAGTGCGTTGTAAAGACTGCAGGTCCCGAGAAGACAGTTCAAAGTTGACTAGTTGCATGCAAGAAAGACTAAGAGTGCCATTAACTCTTGCAATGGTGAGTTGGAGAGAAAAGAATTGAGAGTGTGTAGGTAGACAGGTGGACGTAATTGGGAATGAAGTTGATTATGTTGATTAAGATTGTTGGAGGATTTGATGGTTTCTTCCCTCAGCATTAAGAGACTGAGGGCAACAGATTCCTGGTGAGAGCACTGAACGTTTCATTAGCTCATCGTTATGTGACTGGGGCCAATAACTTCCTAATGAAAGCAATGGGTGACTGAGACCTGTAATTTCCTAATGAGTGCAATGAATGACTTGTTTGCCTGCTATTAAGTGACTGGGGCCAGTAACTCCCTTAAGAAAGCTATTTAGATCATTGATGTTGACGATGGTGGACTGGTAAGTTATTCCACCACTGGGTGACAATCACGCTTGTCTGCTCGAATTCTAAAAAAAAAAAAAATAGAATTATCCTCATTAGCTACACAAAGGTCATTAGGACAGAATTTTGACAAGTTCCACTTTTCATCAGTGTACGATAAGCAGTTGTCGAGTTTATAATTCAGGTCCCTGTTTCTGAATTCGACTGATAGTCACTCAAGATATTTAGCTATTATGAGGCAGTGTGGTCATCGTTGTATCGTTGACAAGTAGAATGCATGCTATTCAGATTTGCTTTACCCTGGATAAATGTTTAAGATGACCTTGTTATGTGACTTTAGCCTTAGTCTTATTGTTCTGTAAAGTAATAGGTCAGCTTCTAGGACGACACTCGACCCTTTCACCAAGTTTGGCTAAAATCAGATCAGGGACACTACAACTCGGTCCCGTACTCACTTACTTATGGTACTTACTTATTACGTAGCCGGTTAGTAAAAAACTAAAATGTTGTGATGCTTGTCATCAATAGGGTAGGAAAAGGGAAGAGATGGAAGAATATGACGAGAATGCAATTATGTACTGGAACTAGATGAACATGGAGGGAAAATAAGGGTAGGGTCAGATACTATATTGGCACAAGGATTAAGAGAGCCGGGGAAAATGACTTAGTAACTGGTTGATGTGGTAACGTGAAGACACAAATAGCA
Source organism: Birgus latro (assembly GCA_018397915.1). Classification (NCBI taxonomy): domain Eukaryota; kingdom Metazoa; phylum Arthropoda; class Malacostraca; order Decapoda; family Coenobitidae; genus Birgus; species Birgus latro. The sequence continues at coordinate 4,572 of JAGKTI010008123.1, read as the reverse complement.
AGGTATCGATGAAGGGGAGTCCTTTATTCCTGAATCTGGGGGGTTGTGGAGTAATGTGAGTTTGGAGTGTGAAGGTAAGATTGGGACGACTGAAGTGCTATTGTTAATGAATCTTTAATGGGAAGCAATTCTATGAAAGATACATCTTAATCAATCAATCTGAACTGTACATATTAACTCCTCCCAGGTTCCACTGGCTTACCACCAGCTGAATAACTTCCCATAGGGAAGTTTTTGAACAGTTAGTGAATGTCATGTCCTGCAGGCTCTGTATCCCTGTGTAAACGAGAGGATGTTTGTTGCTTAGTCGTCATGACTCAGTCGCTGCCAGAACGTCATGAATTCGCAGTGGCCAGCTGCCTTCTTGCCAAATCTGCCGAGACTGTTTTCTGTGAACACAGTGTAGTAATGACACTGGGTAACACACACAAAGGAAACTCTCTTACCTTTACCCTGAAAGATTGTATGAGAGACAAAGATCAACCAGACTCCGGGCGTGCAGCACAACTTTCTCCCAGTAAAGCATCCAACAGTAATACAGAGTCTTTACGAAAAAATAAAATCCCGATGATACATCTACGGGTCTACATCTCTCACCTCCAGTATCGCACCCGCTATCTCATCATATTGTTGCTTGTAATGTTACTGACTCCTTTAGGATCCCTGGTTTATTGTTATTCTGGAGTTTGTCGATATTTCAGTGTTCATCCTGATAGAGGGACACCCTAATCCTCTCCCCTGCCTTGCTTACCCTTTGGCTCAATGCGGCCTGGACAATTGCCTTAATACTCACTTCCACTCCCATATCCCTGTGTACTCTACTGGAAGTCCTTTTATATTACGCTGCCAATATCACATGGTATATGGTATGAACCCGTCTGTCCTTATATCATTGTTCAAGTGTGTCAGCAATAGTTATTGCATCCGCGCTCGCGAAACCAGAGCAGGTGTTATTTGTGAGTGTGTGTGTGTGTGTGTGCGTGTGTGTGTGTGTAACTCACCGGTCGGTCAGGATCACTTGATGGTAGTAGTGATCGTCAGCTTTTACCCTCCCGGAAGGGAGCTGAGAGCTCATATAGTCCGATCTATGGGCAAGGCTTGAACCTTCACACACGCACACACCCATCCCCTTGCTCAAGGGGGACAGTAACCACCCACTTCGTCAGTAAAACTTTTCGCAACCTGAGCGAGGCGCGAACTCCCGTTTACCGGATGGCCAGCGAGAACGCTACCACTGTGCCAGCGAGCGGTGTGTGTGTGTGTGTGTGTGTGTGTGTGTGTGTGTGTGTGTGTGTGAACATAATAATTCAAACAGTTTTATCCGACTTGTTTGGTGGAGCGTTCGAGGAACAGCAAAGGGGCTGACCTGTTGGTTTTTAGAGCAATAGGTCAAAAGAGGTGGGTCAAGGTATGACCTAGCAAGGCCAGCTTAAGCAGTTTTTGCCCAATTTACATCAAAATGCTAAAAGCGATGCAAGAATGAAGCTGTTCCATTTTTAAGAACAATCAAAGGCCAAAGGCACAGGACAAGATCAAAGTTCGATTTTTTTTGTGTGTTAACAAAATAATTACAGCAGCTTTGACTGTATTTGAACAAAGCTTGGTGGAAAGGCTGAAGATAAGACAAGGGGGTTAACCTACTGTGTTTTAGAACAATAAGTCAAAGATCAAGGTCATATGGCAAGGCCAACTTAAGCAGTTTTTGTCCAGTTGAATTAAATTTTGTGGAGAGATTCAAGGCAAGACGAAGATAATGGGATTCACTTTTCAGAACAATCAGTCAAAGGTCACGGTCACAGGAAAAGGTCAAAAGTCAAGCTCATGAGGCAAGATCAACTTAAAACACTTGTCATCTGCTTTGAAGCAAACTTAGTGGAACTTCAGTAGTGGGACAAGAAAGAAGTGGCTCGTTTTTGAGCAACTGATCGAAGGTAAAGCTCACAGTTTAAAGACAAAACTTCGGTCCTTAGACCATTTAATGAGAGCGGGTGTTGCTCTCTCTAAGCGCTCTTTCTAGTCTTACCCTGTATTACCAGTCTACGTTTACTTATATTCTATCCATTCCTGCTTGGCTTCCTGCGACATCGTTACCCAGTACTGAGCTCGTCTACGTCTATAATCAAGCACCTTCATCCCGAAAGTGGCAGCCACAAACAAATCTCCTCCATGCCACCCTTCACCAACAGGCAGCACTTTCTCCAACACACAACAATCTTCCAGTACTGAACCCGGCAGTGAGGCTACACACGACTACCGGCCGTATCTTTAAGCTTTGATTTAATCACGAATGCAGAGGCCAACATCTAGTTTGTAAGGATTCATTCTGAAGCACGTGACGAAGACAATACAGTATATTCGGTCTCCCTGGGCATGCGTTCCCCTTTGCAATTAATCTTTTAATATTATGGCCGTAACGTTTAAAGTAACTCGTGTTATCATATTGGATTTGGACCACCTTTCATAGGCTAAAATTTGAATAAGTTAGAGACTGGTAATGATAATACATTGGCAAAACTACACAGAATAGCTGGAAATATAGATGAAACTCATCATATAATATTTGGAATAACTATTTTCTTATAATGGATGTCCACAACTCAGTCCTCGTGGCGGGAAGCTGTAGTTGTTAGAGTTGAATATACGTCTTCAGTCTCATCTGAGAAGAGATTAGTGCTTCTATTCCACTCTCGATATGGCAGAGAGCCATTTTATCTCTTCCTTTCCAACAAAGGGCGCTATGATTGAAGATGCTTCCTACTCGGGCAACGTGAGCATACCGTGGTCTGTCGTCACGCTGCTCCAACCGACAAGTCTCAAACACAAACGCCGTTACCGAGGTAGGGGCACGAGGAATGGTACAGCGAGGATGCAATCTCGAGGCAAGAATGAATGTTACGATGTGTTAAGGTGGGAGGTGCTGTATATTGGTAGATAAGAGACCATAAGAAAGTAGAGGCTACCGACACTGACTAGGCAAGGGTGCCAGTCAAGACAGTGGCACGGAGAAGGCTGTTTGTTGGAAACTTTATTTATCCTCTTCAACCGGGGGAACGTATTTTGTGTTTGCTGTCGCCGGACGATGTTATTGAGTTTATAGGGTAGATGAGAGTTTTCGAGCTGTGGGGACTGAATATGACTGTATCACTATAGGACGTCTTCTCAAAACTAAAATTTCATAATGTATCAGTAGTAAAAATAAGTTTAGATATGCTTTCTCAGGCTGAATATTTGCTATGTCCTCCACGATAATCTCGTGTAGGGGGACAAGGGATAGCCAGAGACTGGGCAAGAGACCCACAACCTACGTTTCCCCTTCCCCCTTTAGCTACTTCCTGTTTCCTGGTTGGCTGTGACAGGAATGACCACCGAGACATGGGCTGACTAAGGATGAGGAATCAACTTTCAAGTATCTGGCTTCGATCGCCGGAGTCACGGAGTCAGGGTTCGTACTTTGAAAATGGTTAACCAATTTCCAAGATAAACAAATCTCTACCCCAGTTTACAGTTATCAGAAATATTTTCCTTTGTCGCACTCTTTCAGATTTATCATTCACTCTAGTTCGGTTGTGAAGTGAATGAGAGCTATATTAGTGAAACATAATCATACGTGTAACTAGGCAATGTTATAAAAAAAACAACTCAAGCCCAAGAAAAATGTAAATATGGAACTAGGTTGGCTATCCTGCATAATGGACGGGTAAATATTTTGTTCATTCTTTTTTCAAGGGTAAGGAAAGTACCAGGAAGAGTTTGGGCAAAGTAAGACGAGAGATAACAGTGACATAGAATTAAATGACCGCGTGTACAACACCGACTTTTTAAACTGAGGGGCTGAGAATTCCATCATTTCAGAATTCCCGACTGAAACCAGCCCGCTCAAAAAATTCCTCAGTTACCAAAGGCAGCATAACACCAAAAGCACTTTACAGGCCTAGAGCCAGCCATACTCGTATAGGAACACCACACACCATAAAACACCATACACCTACATCCACACACGCACATACTGTACTCCATTAACTCACTTCCCGTTCTGAACCCCTCTCTTACCCACCACCATCCCATATACTCGTAGTTCTCCCTCCTCCTGTCTTTTCCCTCCGTCCCTTTTCCCTTCCCTTCCCGACCCTACGCCCCTTTTTTTCTCCTTCCCCCCGTCTCTTCCCTCCGTTCCTTTTCCCTTCCCCTCCCTGCCCTATCCCCCCTCTTTTTTCCCCTCCTTCCCCCTCCCCCCCTCTCTCTCCCCCCCCTTTTTTCATTTCCTTCCTTCCCCTTCTTCTTCCCAAATTTCCTCTCTTACATTTCTTGTTCTCCTTTTCTCACCCTTTTCTTTCTTCTCTGCCCCTCTTTCTGTGCACCTCATTCTCCCTCTCAGTCACACCTCTCCCTTTCCCTGCCACACTATCTCCATACTTCCTTCTCTCCTTCTATGCCTCTTCCCTCCCTCTCTCCCTCCCTCCCTCCATTAATATTATTGATGGGATTGAAATAATGATTAACCGATTTTAAAGGGTCACATCTCTTCATCTCCCTTCTCTCTCACCCTTTCGCCTTCTCTCCTGCCCACCCTTT
>JAGKTI010008122.1:20147-33854 GCA_018397915.1 Birgus latro | reverse complement strand
TCACCAACATCATGCCATGACTCTCTCACCCCTCTGCTGCCTCCCCAGTCTCTCTCTCTCTCTCTCTCTCTCTCTCTGTGCCATCTGTTTCACTGAACTCAGCATGCATCTCTGCTTCATTATGGGAGACAGGCAGCATTCTCTATAAAAAAAAATAAAAAAACACTCACCCCTCTTCTCATCAACTATCTGTTGCAACAGTTATCTGGTATTTTCAGTCCTTTGTGTGCTTAGCTTATCAGTGATAAAAAAAATATCTTCCTCTGTTTATGCTCCATCCGCCATGACCTTCAGTTCCTTGAACGTAAATATATCCAGACATTTCGATATTGATGAGTTTATGATTCTGACTTTCTTTTGTTCAGCCAGTATCAGAAGGGACATATTTTGCAAGCTCTCAGATTTTGGCATTTCCTATCATTCATTTCCAGTCTGTTACGTCATTCATTTCTCCTAGTCTGATATGCCATTCATTTCTCCAGTTCTTCATAGAAGCATAAGGGCCCGGGGCTTGGCTACTTAAGAGATTTCAAAAGCGTGACCAGTATGCCCTCCCTGAGTATCATGAACCCGAACCACCCTTCGGAAGCAAACCGAAGTTCTTAAACCAACGGACTGCCAGACCCCCATTTAGGTATATGGTTACCACCCAACGTACTAAATGGATTCCTTGGCCTCATGAAAGCTTTTTTCTCGTCTCTCAGAGCAGAGTAACTTGAAATAGTACTATGTCAAGAGTGTGAATAGTGGACAGTCCCAACTATCACCTACTCTGTGCTGTACCTGTAGGACGAAATAGCCAGGCTGTGGTAATTTGGTATAACTGTGTTCTTATACAAAAGTGTGGTTTGGTGGAAGGCGTGATGCAGAGACAAGCTTACTGTCTCTGAACTTTTCTGTAATAGTTGCGGTGAATATGTGTTCGTGGAGAGCTGAGTACTTTTTAAGCGTGCATGAAGTGGTAAAAGTGTAATGTGATGTGAATTACGTTGCCGAAAACGCTCAGTAGCTTGAAATGTGGTGTAGCAAACGTGTGTTACGGTATGAATTACGTTGCAGAAAAGTGCATTGTACCATAAAGTGTGGTGTGGTATGAAGTGTGGTTGTGTTAAATGTGTATTGTGGTATGAAGTGTTTTGTGGTAAGAGTGTGTTATGGTATGCAGTGTTGTATGGTAAGGGTATGTTGTAGTATGAAGTGTGGTGTGGTAATTATGTTCTGGTATGAAGTGTGGTGTTACAAAAGTGTGTTGTGTTTTGTTGTGTGAATAGTGTGTGGTGGAGTGAATCTTAGTGTCTGTTATTTGTTTTTATTTTTCTTGGAGGGAATAATCTTGAAGACTTTTGGCCTTTCGTTTTTTCTTCCTTGCATGAAAGGAAGGGGAAATGTGGTGTGGCAAAAGTGTGCTGTGGTTTGAAGTACTGTATGGTTAGAGCGTGTTGTGGTGTGAAGTGCGGTGTGGTAAAGTGTGGTGTGGTGAAAGTGTGGCGTAGTGCATAGCCCCGGTGAGTGGTGCGGCGCGCTGATATGACAGGTTATGAGGTTTTAGAAGCGCTCATGGTGTTGTAAAAGTAAAGCGAGGTGATGTGCGTTGGGGTGCACTGGTGGGTGATGTGGCCTAGTGTTATGGTGGAGGTGGTGCACGGTGAAGAGAGTGGTGTGTGGTTGAGTTTTGTATGTGATCGGAGTAGTGTGGTATGTGGCTGGAGTGGTGTGGTATGTGGTCAGAGTGGAGTGGTATGTGGTTGGGGTGAAGTAGTATGTAGTTGGAGTGGTTTGGTATGTGGTTGGAGTGGAGTTGTATGTGATGGAGTGAAGTTTGGTAAATTGACGAGTGGTGTAATGTGTAATGAAAAGAGGTGTGGTGGAGTATTTTGTCGTGGTGCAGTGTGGTAATGTGTGGTGGAGTCATGTAAAGTAGAATGATATGGCAAGAAATAGAGTGCTGTGGTGGAGCAGTGCGTGATGGAGTGATGTTCCAAGTGGTTTAGTCTTGTGGTGAAATGGTGTGTGGTGGAGTGGTGTGGTGGAGAGATGTGTGGTGGGTGGTCTGTGGCGGAGTGATGTGGTTAGTGATAAAATGGTGTGGTAAAGTAGTATGTGGTGATTTGGAAGAGATGATGCGTTTTTGGTTAAGATGTTGTGATGTATTGGAATGATGTGCGATGGAGTGGTGTGTGGTGGAGCAGTGTTACGAGAGATAGGGATTTGTGTGTGTGTGTGTGTGTGTGTGTGTGTGTGTGTGTGTGTGGTGAAGTTATGCGTTATAGAGTAGTGTGTGACAATGTGGTTGAGTGATGTGTAGTGGAGTGCTGTGCGGTGATGTGATAAATCTAGTGTTGGAGTGTGGTGGTGAAGTGGTATGTGGTGGTGTGATGTGTGATAGAGTGATGTGTAGCGGAGTATTGTGTGAAGGAGTGATGTGCTGGAGTGATGTGTACTTAAGTGATGTAATTGATGTACAGTTGTGATGGAATTATATACTGTGACGGAGTGTAAGTGGAAGCCTAATTGGTGGAAGCCTGATTCTGGACACAGCGTAGGCAGCCCGTTCCCTGAGGTTCGGTAGTCTGTCTATCCAAAATAAAACTGGCTGAACACTTTCTACGCCACACTCAGGCACTAATTCCACCATCCAAAGTGATTTTATGTTACGGCATTCCTTCAAGACTGGTGAGCTGTGGTGGAGTCCTGTGGTGTGATGAAGTAATGTGGTGCGCCTGATGCGGTGGAGTGTTGTGGTGTGATGTGGTGGAGTAGTGCGGTGTGGTTAAAATGGTTTGGCGTGGTGTTGTAGTTTGGTGTTGTGGAATGATGTGGTATTTTTGAGAGCGTTGTGGTATGGTGGACTGATGTGGTGTGTTTGACCATTATGGTATGGTGGAATGATATGATTTGGTGCAGTGGTATGGTGTGGTGGAATGAGCTGGTGTGGTGTGGCGGAGTGCTTTGGTGTGGCGGAGTGTCTGTGGTGTGGTGTGACTGACAATTTGTGTTATCACGTGATGTGGAAGATGTCTGTGATGTGCTGTGATACAGAGATGTTGTTTGGTTCAGGTCTCTGCTTTGACTGACGCAGGTAACAATAGAGACAACCAGACAAAATAATATAAACACATAATATAAACACATAATATAAACACATACTATAAACACAAAATAATATATACACATAAGAAAAACACATACTAAAAACACTGTAATTTAATGCATTACAGTCAGTTGGACTTAGTCAATAAAACACATGCACCTGAGCAGAACAGCCAGCAGATGCATACCCTCAAAAAACACTCATAAAACAACCACCTGTCACACACACACACACACACACACACACACACACACACACACACACACACGTGTCATACCTACGAGTCCCTCTTCAATTTTCATTTGTAGCTAATGGGAGAGATGTGAGCCGAGAGAGATAGAGAGAGACAGAGAGAGGGAGGGGGGGGGAAGAAGAGGAATGCTAGGGTAAAAGAGAGAGGAAGGGAGGAAGAGGAAACTGAAATGGAGAGGAACGACTATTCTCCTAGTAAGGTAAAACAAATGGAATAATTATACAACAGAAATGATACGTGATAGGAACAAGAGAGAGAGAGAGAGAGAGAGAGAGATTCGGCCTGTGAATACATACAAAAGAACACAAACAAGAAGTGGTGCCAAGGTACAGCAAACCCGTCCCCGGCAGTCATTTTAGTGCTGACGTATAAACATCATGATCATTATCATCATCCAAACCTCCTTTCCAAAGCTAGGGCAGGGTGAAGAGTAGCAATGTCCAGACAGGCAAAAGTTTGCCCAGTGCAATGGGCCACGCTTCCATTCACTCAACATTCAAGCCCCGGAATCCTGGCTCTATCGGATACGCCAAAAACATTCACCACGTTCTGTAGCTTCGCATACGCTTATCCGATAGAGTCATTCCGGGCTCTGCCACGTTAAAATGGAGTGCCAAATCCCTACTCATGCTCAGCTCACAACATTCATCCAGCCAGCTCGATCTCTTGTCGGTTTCCCAGCCTCACCGACTTCCAAACCTCTCTTCCTCACACACTCATCCACCATATCTCCCCACCTTCTCCTTGGCCTACCTTGCCTCCTCCCTCCTTTAAATTTGCTCAGATATACATTTTTCACCACTCTATTGTTATTCATTCTCTCCACATGACCATACCATCTCAGTACACTCTCTTCGATTCTGGTGTCCACAGACTTCCTCACACAACAGGATATCTACTCAGATATGTCACATATCAAATTTGGAGTAAATCGGGTGAAAACTGATTTTATGTCCATTTGAAATTTTAGGCCCGTCCCACCTGACATTGACTCCTCTACCGATAACTGGGGAGTGACCCTCCTATAACATGAGGAAGATTTGAAAGATGCACGTTTAGGTTTTCGTTTCATGTCGATATAACGAAATTGAAAGGAGTTATGGCCAAAAAACGATTAATGTTTCCTTTTTTTATATATAATTTTTGGGCCTACAGTCTGGACCTTGGCCCAATTTGGTCCAAAATATAATCAGGTATCAGAAGGTCGTAGCCCATCATCCATATAATGTTGATCAAACTAGCACCAGTAGATTTCGGTTAAAGTTCTTAACAGACAGAAAGTCAGACAAATAAACTAACAAACGGACAAACCGAGTGAAAACAAAACCCGTCCCCGAGCCCCTGGGGGGGGGTACGGGTAATTAGGAAAAGGGATGAGCACGGCAGAATAATTAAGAACGTTAAACACACACACACACACACTCACACACACACACACACACACACACACACACACACACACACACTGGTAAAGGTAAACAAGAAAAGCGGACAGGGATAGCCAAAAAAGCAGACAAGCCAGATGAAAAACAAACAACACCCTTCATGGCCCTGATCAGAAGACAGAAAAATCTTAGGTAAGCACATGCCAGGTCTCGTTTAACGAACATGGAGATTCGTTATATTTTTGCGACACTAATTAAAACTCGTTATGAGACAGAGAAAGGTGGGGAGTAGGATGAAAGAAAAGATGATGAGAGAGAGAAAGGAGAGAGAGAGAGGTGGAAGAAGACAGAGGTCGAGGGAAAATGATGCCTGTTTAGCATGTGAAAGTGATGCACACTGACGGGTTATTATCAAAGGTGCGAGAATGGTGGGGAGAATGGAATGGTCCTATACTGAAGCAATCACAAAAGCATTACCGCCAACGCCAGAAGATATTTTTGCAGCATGTATCAAAAGAATTACATCGGATTTCTTGTTTAGCTGTGAAGATGCATTTCCCCTTCAGTTCAGTAATATCGGTGTTACTGTTTGCTTGTTACTGACAATATTTAAATCAGCTTAAAGGGAGGGAATTCTAATTACGAAAGGTTAAACTCTATAACAAGAATTTCAGTACATGCTCCGTTCCCTGCTATCCAGACTCCCTTGCTATGGCCTGTCATCTTTTGTTCCTCTGATATTCTCATACCCCGTCGGCAGAGGAATAAAAGTGGATAATGTATATTCCAAGTTCCACTCAATGCCGGCATGCCACAGGGATCAGTTCTGGCTCCAACCCTATTCCTAATTCATATTAATGATCTGTTACTTGTCACTCATAATCCTATCCATTCATATGCAGATGACTCAACATTTCACAGATCATTCACACTTAAACACCCAATCACAGAGTTTAATAGCTCCAACTCACAACTCAGCACAGCAGTCTCCATAAATCAAGACTTATCAAGATCACTGAATGGGGACAAAATAACATTGTCTCATTTCATGCTAGGAAAACCAAATACAGTATATACAATTTACTAATAGACAGATATTGCCTGATTCCTCTGTTAGGCCTACCTTCAATGCTAGTAACATTCTTATCTCTAAATTCTCGATGTTTCACCAAACCTTGCCCTCAGCTGGACCTCTCATGTTAGATCATTTGCTAAAACCGCTTCAAAAGAACTTGAATTACTGTACAGAGTCCGGAACTTCTTCACTGACGAGCAGCTAGCTATAGTTTACAAGAGTCATGTGCGCTCTCAGCTGGAATATTGCTCGCCCTTGTGGAATGGATGTGGAGAGGTTGCACTAAAACATCTAGACAAATTTCAGAACAATGCCATTAGAATTATTAATAACTACTATTACAAATGATCATGACCTCCCCTACAAGTAAGAAGGAATGTTGCCTCCGTTGTATTATTTTACAGAACCAGGATTCTGGGGGCTTGAATGATGAGTGAATGGAAGCGTGGCTCATTGGACTGGGCAAATTTGGGCTGTCTGGACGTTGCTACTCCTCACTCTGCCCTAGGGTGGGAAAGAAGGTCCGGATGATGATAATGATAATAATATATGGCAAATGCTTAGACGAAGTTGCGTCCATTGTGCCACCACTCCATGCCTTCCCCAGCGCTACACGGGCATCTGGTAGCGCTCATGACTGGACTATAACACTGCCATATTGCAGAGCTTCTACCTGTCGGAATTCTTTATTCCTTGAACTGCATCTCTTTGGAACTCGCTTCCCCATAGTTGCTTGCCCCCAGACTTCAACCTACGGTTGTTCAAGTCCAACTGTTACAGACTTTTATGAATGGAGGACACCTGTAATCTGGTGTATGGATTATTCTTTTTAATCACCTGTTTCTTCTTCCTCTGTTCTGTTATTTTAAAAAAATGTATTTAATATTCTTAAAAATGTGCAATGCACCCCCTCCTCTCAGATCATTGGAGTGACATTCGACACTGAACTCACCTTCAAGCACCACATGCAAAACATCAGGACTCAGTGCACCACCAGACATTCTGCATTCGGGACACGTACAGGTAGAGCCTTGGGGCAACAAAAAGAAACACTCTTCCTATTCAACAAGCAACATATTAAATCAGTGATATCTTATGCCTGCTCGTGGTGGGTGGACTTGAGTACTGCTTCGACCTGGTGGCGCCGGACCAGATAGATGTGACTATGTTAGAGGACCCTATTAGCTGCAGTCTGACTAAAAGCACTCCCCACATCAGAGTCACAAGTCAGTCAGGACTGGTGTATTGGCCGTTTTCCTCCCCCACCTCACTCTAGACTCTCTTGTGCCAGATCCCCAGTCTGAGGGAGTGGTGACCCTTCGGGGGTGGGTAAGAAGATGGCGCAGAAGAGGATGGCATGGCCACCTCAACCCACACCTATCCCGAGCCCCTCTTGAGCCAAAGCCCTAGCTGCAAAAGATGGTGGCCTTCGGAGGTAAGGACGAGGAGGACGTGGAGAAGGTCGTCCAGGTCACCTCAACCCCCTTCGGGGTGGAGATGAGTCTGCTCGTGGAGTGCTACCTTGCAGTGGTGAGCAGGCTTCAGAACTGCTTTGACTCAGTACTGCCAGAGTAGATCGGGCCTATTAGCAGCAGTCAGACTAAAAGCACTCCTCCCAGCCACTGTAGCGGACAAGCTGGCCCAGCTTGGTGCCGGTCCCAAACCCGGATAAATAGGGAGGGTTGGCGTCAGGAATGGCATCCGGCTGTAAAAGCAGCCAAAAGCAAAATGGCAGATCAAACCAGGTTTGGTTCGATCACCGACCGAGAGGAAGAAATGATATCCTATGCCTCTTCGGCATGGGTCCCGGTCCTATCTAACACCCTCTACAAAACCTTAAGACAAAGAACAGCGCACTGTGCACCATCACTGGCTACACCAAAACCACTCCCTCAGTACCCTTACACTTTGAAATTAAAGACCTCAGTGTTTAGACACGCCATTCTCCGTGACAGCCTGTGCTAAAACACAACACGCCTGCCTTTACAAGACAAAGCCACACAGCACAACGAAGCACATAAAACAGTCACCACACCAGCAATACCAGAATCTTTAGCAACTCCTCACCTTCCGACATTCCAACAGCAGCACTGAAGAAACACCTACACATTCATTCACGCATAGGGCAATACAACGCCTCGATCAGAACACTATATTACAAGCCCTCCCCCCCTCCCTGACCCATCCCATCAGAGGTATCCATAAACAGAGCCGACTGAAGACACCAGGCTGGGCTTAGAATAGAACATCGCCCAGTCCTTCTCACTTGGCAGCTTAGATTCGGGTTGGGTGGAATCACAGACACGTGCCTCTGGAATAGGCTCACACAACATAAGACACATAACGAAGCACTACACAGCACATGACTCACTAAGATGCTGACACAAAAGCAACTGTGTAGGGAACCTGCTATATTTGATGACCCCATAGGAGTCAGTTGCTTACCTTCAGTCGACAGGTCACTCGGCCAGAGAGACTGCGATTAAGCAGCAACAACAATAATTCTTTCCGTCTTTGCCATTTTCCCATTTTCCTGTTCTCCTTCCCTTCCCCTTCGACCTGTCCTTCTCCACGCAACCTCCTCTATGTTCCGTCCACTTCTGGCTTCAATTTACCAAACCTAATTTCTCGTCGATTTCCCTTGCCCTTTGATGTAACTCCCCCGCCCCCCCCTCTCTCTCTCTCCCTCTTTCTCTAGGCCTGTCTATCTCTATATCTATCTATCTATCTATGTATCTGTTTATCTACCTGTGTGCCCATCCATCCATCCATCTATCTGTTTATTTGCCTATCTGTCTAAGTCTGCTTTGTTGTATCCATCTGCCTTCTCCAGTATTATTTTGCACTGCCTTCTTTATTTCCTGTTTTTCTCAATCCATCCACATTTCCATCCATTCATTCTTTTCAGTGACAACAGGGCAAGACACAGCAGAATTTGTCTTTCGTGTTCTCCACTCTTAGATTATCCTTCATTGTTAACATTCCCTCACTAAAAATCTCCAAAATTATCCTGCCACCTCCTAGCGACTTCGTATGTAACTTATCCTACTTGGCTTTCTCCCAGCTAGGCGCCGTAGACAACTAGACTACAAGGTGTCTAATAATATCCATACCTGCAGCGTTTCGCCATGACTTTTACCTCGAAAAAAAAAACATTAGACTCTTGGTGGCTGTGGTTGTTATGCTAGACCTTTCGGACTTTGGAAGCGCTGCAGTTCGAGTCCTAGGCTCTATTCTCGTCGATTAAGGAAGCTCTCTAACATCACTTCCTATGAGACTCATTTTGCTTTTTACTCCATACTGTCCTCTTCTGTGTCATTTAAATCATTCTAATAACATACAAATTGATGCTAACCAGCCGTATCCAAAAATAAAATCTCAAAGGTATGGGTGCCGACGGGAATAAGGGTTCCAGAAGTGAGCAGAGGTATTGGTCTCGTGCAGAATAGTACAAGCGCAGTAGATGTGTCTCGTTCCCTTAAATGTTCAGGAATACAGTAGCCTAATTTGAGGCCCACTCCCCCCCCCCTGCACGCCTTCTTTTTCGCACACCACATGCACATTTCATTTTATCTCTTCTATACTACCTCCCCTCTCCCCACCACACCCTCGACAAGTCCCTCTGATGCTCACAGCAAAATGTCAGCAACGGGTAAAAATATTGGACACCCGAGGCGAGAAGTCTGCATGCTTGTTAAATTATTAAACTGTGTGTGTGTGTGTGTGTGTGTGTGTGTGTGTGTGTGTGTGTGTGGTGTTTTACCACTTTACGATGACAGAATTCATTTTAAATACAGTATTCTGAACACTGGGGTAATTGTGTAAGATATTCGGAAACTTGCATATACTAATAATTTGCTCAATGTTCTATGAAAAGAAGTAATTCCCCCTTATTACCATTAGTCAGTGGCCTTGTATAATATCTGATAACAGGTAGTGGATGGTACTTGGGAATCATCAATTTTCTTCACTAGAGAGAGAGAGAGAGAGAGAGACGTTAGTTTGCATTTTATTTGTAATCTTTAGAAATGACAGCGAGTAATAGATTTTACCATGAAAAGGCAACTGAAGTAGTTTTAAATGATTCTGACAAACAGACGAAGAACAGTCACGCAGCATGGATATTGTTAATGTATAAAGGATTAACTTGTATTTCTTTTTGCGCCTTTCCCCTACTTACCTACCTCCTTGCCTCCCGTGCTTGCTTACCTACATCCCTTACTACCTGCCTGTCTCCCTGCCTGCCTACCGCCTAGGCTACTTCATTATTTACACCCCAGTCTTTCTCCCTGCCAACTTACTGCGCATACCTACTTACCAACACTGTGAAATTTTTCTCCTTAAGTTTACTGTTAAAAAGTGCAAGCAGCAGGGCTGTCTTTTTCAATACTGTTACTGAGAATCTTAAAAATACACTGTAAGTTTCTCAAAAAAAACAAAAAATAAATAAATAAATGCATAAATAAATATTGCCAATTTCGTAATTACACTCAGAAAAATCATCTTGGCATTAACTGCAGTGCATTAAAACTGCAATAAAAGTATGGTCTTCAGTACATTTTACCCCGCGTATACTTGTCGAGTGATAAAAATAACACCACCAACCCAAATTCGTTCTCCATCTACCAGCCTGTAAGTAGCAACATCCCGCAGCGTGTGACGACGACATTCTAAGTCACTCAGCGGCAGAGATTGGCACCGGAGGTGCTGACGCAAAAACGAAGAAATTACGTAGATATCCCCTGGATGTGAGACCATAATGAATCTCAGGTAGTGGACAGAGGGCAGAGAGAGTGGGGAAGGGAGGATTTAAAGGCAAGATCTATGGGAAGTAAAATTCGTAATGGAATTGAGGTGTTGGTAAGAGGGTCATGCGAAAGAGTATGGAGGAAAAAGACGCTGGATGAAAAATGAAAATGAGTGACAGAGAAAAAGAACAAAGGAGAGGGGGAGGGAAGTACCGAAGATGGAGAACATTTGTCATGGATCTTAACATAGCAGTAAGATAGGAAAAGGGAGCTGATGAGGGGAGAAGAGAGGACGATGGAGGAATGGAAGAGATACAGAGAAAAAGAGACAAGACTTCAGGGATGGTGTGAAGTTCATTATGATGTTCAGGTAGCGGTGAGGCGATGATAGAAGGGAGAGATAAGAGATAGAAGGGGGAGAAGGACTGTGGAAAAAGATATGGAATGAAATGGCATTTAATGTACTTGTAGGAATTTTGGAGAGAGTGGAATAATGGGGGAAGTGATAGGGGAGAAATGATGTAAAAAGGGATAAAAATAAAAATAAATAAGCATGAAACTGATCATCTACCAGCATACAGAAGAACGGAGTGGATCGATATACAGAGTGGAATGGAAGGAGAATGGAGCCAGAAGTTTTGATAAGGGAAAGATGTTGAAAGCGAGAGAACTGTGGACGGTGAAGCACGTACAAATACAGGAGAGAATAAAGGGGAAAACGAAACAGGGGAACCTTTAGACGTGGAGTATGAATGTGTCTTCACAGAATTCCATGGTACTAGTCCATCTATGTTGAAGCGTTCTAAAAAATGACATGTTTCACACCATGTCTTTAGTTCTCATCACTTCACAGCCTAACCTGGGCCACATCGTTCTCTGTCATGCGTGCAGTTTATAGATGACTGCGACAGTACTATCATTTGCCCAGTTTCATGATCGACAACTTCATTATTGTGAATTATTGAATAATCACTAATTCTTCTTATTTCCTTGGCTGTTCTTTAGTTAGTATGGCTGCGATGGAAACTGAAAGGTTTTGAAGCAATGAAAAAGGACTTCCTGGCTAGAAAATATCCTGGTACACAATGTCACCCTTTTTGTGAGGCAGTACTAATGAAGCTCTTTGTGACAAGACTATTATTACTCTAATGAAAAGTTAAGTCATACATATCCCACCTAGTTATTTAATGCAATAACCTGTATCATTAATAACATTAAGTCAGACTGTAATCGCTCTCAGTCCTTCTCACTTTGTCTTTCATGCTCGTGTTTTCTTTTCTATTACATCACAGAATCTCCACGTTCATCAACACTCTTTCCTGAACACTCTACTTAGCATATCATTATTGATATATTGTTTTGTATCAAACATTTGTCAGCATCACCGATTTTTTTTTTTTTTTTTTTTTTGCTTGTTTCTGCCAGAGATTTTCAATAAAAATTTTGGTTCCTCATCATGTCAAATCTTCTCCTGTACTTTCTCAGAATTAACTAACCTACAGTTTTTCTTTGTCTGCTCAGAGTCCATCATTCAATACCACCAGTCTTCATCTTATTGCTGGCGCTGTTTGAAAGGAAATTTCTTGGTTAAAGTTCTCGTTATTCATATTACATGCATTTTTTTTCCCTGCTATTAGGAAAAACAAGTATAAAGACCGAACAAAAAACTTGATACATCACATAAGTTACTACTTATGCGTCTACACCACCTCGTATTTCTCTAAACACTTTAATACACAAATTTTGCATTAAAGTATTTACTCATATTATTTTTGAAAAACTGCAGTTGGTATCTGTTTGTTACAAACAAAAAACAAAAAATGAAATAGCTTAGGATATAATTAAGAATGGTAACTGAATTTTACTGTGAAAGGAATAACTCAAAGTATGACGAAGGATAAGAGGTCTCTACCAAATTTATTTGTAAATTTTGTTGCATGATGTGTTATTTTTCTTTGATGCTTGGTATATTAGTTAATACGAGGTGTAATTCATAAAAATTAACAGTCTTCCCAGAAAAAAAAAAAAAAAAAATGTCATTAGGATAACTTTTAGAAGAAATCCAGTATCGGCCTAAAAGGCTTGTTTAATATTACTCAGTCAGTTGTTGCGATTATGACGATAATCACTCAGCCATATTGCAAAAATAGATGGACTAGCGCTGTTAATGTTTATATGAGCAATTTTCATGGGACGAATATCTCTTTTCCTCATCATTAATGAGTTCGTTCCTATGCAGACGTTGAAGAAATAACCGAGAGAGAGAGAGAGAGAGAGAGAGAGAGAGAGAGAGAGAAGGGGGGGGTGCGAGATGCCAAATATAACATAATACAGAAAAATTGGAAAAAATATTGTACACTTGAGCAAGAGAAGCTGAATCAGAGGAGAGGGAGGGAAAGACAAAGAGCATTGGAAAGAAAGAGTGAGACAAAGGGAGGAAGATGAGAGTGCAAGACAGAGGCAGCGAAAACAAGGAAGGAATGAGAGGGGGGGGGGAGAGCTCAGCCAGTGAAAATGAGACGAAGGGAAGCTTCTTTCTGTTTCTTCTTTCTTTCGCCAGACGCTTTAATCTCGAAAGGGGTGGCCACAAACAAATCGCCTCCATGTCGACTTGTCCTCAGCCATTTCACTGCCCTGCTCCCAGCTCACACCGCCCTCGCTCCACAAATCTGGACAAAGACACTGGAAAAGAGGAAGAATCAGAAAGCGATGCGAGAAAGGAACCTAGAGATAGAAATAATCTGCATAAAGACAAGAGAATGAAAGAGGATAAAGGAACGAGGGTTAAAAATGCCAATCGAAAATAAAATGAAGGATTGTGGAGGTGGAGAATGTAACGGAGAGGAAGGAAAATATCAAGTAGTATGAAATAAATAATGTTGTAGAGAAAGGAAACAGAGAAAGCAAGGAACAAGAACAAAGCCTCACCGTGGCTCGGAAAAGTTAAATCATAAGGTGAGAAAGAAGTAACTGCAGAAAGAAACTACCGTACAAGGAAAACATCGAAAAACTTAAGGTAAAAAAAAAAAATGAAAAAGGACGAAAATACTATAAGTGAATACTAGAAGGAAGATACAACACAAAAAATAGACAACGAGAAAGAAATTGATATAATACTGAGAGAGAGAGAGAGAGAGAGAGAGAGAGAGAGAGAG
>JAGKTI010008122.1:0-15127 GCA_018397915.1 Birgus latro | reverse complement strand
GTGTGTGTGTGTGTGTGTGTGTGTGTGTGTGTGTGTGAAGCTTACTGCCGATGAGTTAGGTATGTGTGTGTAACTTAAGTGTGTGTGTGTGTGTGTGTTTACGTAGGTGCAGCTTACAATTTATGAGTTATGTGTGTGTGTGTGTGTGTGTGTGTGTGTGTGTGTACGTGTGTGTGAATATATGACTAAAATGCTTAATATTCTAGAAAGCCAGAGAGAATGAAAGAACGAATGGGGGAGGGGGAAGTAAGGGAAAGGATATGGGGGGGAGGGAGTAGGGAGGAGGAAAGGGGGGGTGGAGGGGAGGGAGGAGGAAAGGGCAGGGCAGAGGGAGGTTGGGGAAAAGAGTGGATGGAGGGAGGGGGGGGTTGGAGGAAGTTTGCTTTTCAGGGAGGAGGAAAAGGAGGAGAGAGGAGGGATGACGGGAAGTGAAAAGACAAGGATGGGAAAGGAAGAAAAGGAAAGGAGGAAAAATAGAAAGGAAAGGAGGAAAAATAGAAAGGAAAGAGAGAGAGGAGGGAGAGGTAGGAAAGGAGGGGAGGAGAAGGGCTGTGAAGGGAGGGAGATGGAGGAAACAGGAATGTTAGTGGAGGGAGGGAGGGTGGGAGGAAGGGAAGGAGGGAGGGAGGGGGAGGGAACAAGTGGGAGGAAGGAATTTTGGGGTGTGGGGGAATCTGCTGGCTTTGGTCAGTCTGCTTAGAACTGTGAATGGTGAAGGTTGTCTGCGTTTTTGGTAAGCTGTTTTTCCTTTTTCCTCCCTCTAATTTCCTTTATGATAATGATAGTGATTAATATTTGTATTCTAAAGCTTACTGAGATAACTGAAATCGTAACAGTTGACAATAGAAGGACAAAAGAGCTGCGTGTGGAGTTTGGGGTGAGATGTGTGAGGAGGGTTTTAAGTCACTCCGGCCCCTAGGTTTACCTGCCTTAATCACTCCAGCCACTAGTTTTACCTGCCCTAGTCACTCTGGCCTCCCACCCTAGCCACACCTGCCCTCCTATCCTGACAAAAATCCACTCTTTAGACGGTATTACTACTGTATTATTTACTAACCTAATTAACTAACCTAATTATTAACTAACCTAACCTAACCTAATAAAATTGCCCCATTTATAAATCCATCTTAAGTACTTAGGTGGGACGCCGTAGCGACAAGGTCTGGTAAAACCGAGCCGGAGTGACTAGGGCCGGAAGAACTGTGGGGCGGACTGACTTGCTTCCCGTGTGTAGTTTAGGATTGGGTGTGTGTCGAGTTAAGGGTGGTTAGTATGTGGAGTACTGGGTGGAGATTTGTGTGCGGTGTTTAGTGAGGTGTGTGTGTGTTTGTGTGGAGTTTGGGTTGGGGTGTGTATTTGGAGTTTGAATTGGGGTCTGTGTGGTGTGTGCGTGTGTGTGTGTGTGTGTGTGTGTGTGTGTTGAGTTTTGGGTGGAGATCTGTGTTTGGAGCTTTGGTTGGGGACTGTGTATGGCGTTTGGTGTTTGTGTGTGTGTCTGTGTGTGTGAGTGTTTGTGTGTGTGTCTGTGTGTTTGTGTGTTTGTGTGTGTGTCTGTGTGTTTGTGTGTGTGTGTGTGTTTTACCAATGAACAGAGGAAGGAAAAACAAATGAAAAAAATAAGCCTTTCACTAGATTACAGGCGTCCTCCATTCATTAAAAAAAAAATCTGTAACAGGTTTTCAGTATTATTATAGATTTTAATGATGTTTTTTACGTTGTGTTTAGTGTGATGGCTTATAAGGATTTTATTTCAGGTGTGTGAGTCGGTGGACAGAGCCTGATGGCCAACAGAATGACACGGAGGTGAATTTCTGGCCACTCTTTCCGGTTTCTAGAGCATTTTGGTTTCGAGGACTGCCACCACCACCACAACCATCACTTGTGAGGGAACATTTAATTGGGTACTAATTTGCTGAGTATGTCAAAGGCTCTTCAACGTATTCATTATTATTGTTGTTGTTGTTGTTGTTGTTGTTGCTGTTGTCATTATTATTATTATTATTATTATTATTATTATTATTATTATTATTATTATTATGGGAGGGGAAGTTGTGTTGATCAGATGTTCATTCTCGGGTCTTTGGTGGAGGAAGTTCTGGGGAAGGGAAGGAAGTTTCATGTGGCCTTTGTGGATTTGGAGAGAGCATGTGACAGGGTGGATGGACGGGAATTGTGGAAGGTATTGGGGATGTGTGGAGTGGGTGGGAAGTTGCTGAATGTCGTGAGGAGTTTGTATGAGGGTGCTGAGGTTGCAGTGCGTGTGGACGGTGAACTGAGTTCTTCTAATTGAAGGTTAGATTGCAGCAGGGATGTGTCGTGTCTCCATGGTTTTTCAATCTGTATATGGATGGGATTGTAGGGGAGATGTAGGGTGGGGCTGTGGATGTTGGTTCGGCCCTAGTGAGGGGGGGGCAGTGTGGGGGGGCTCCGTGTTGTTGTTCGCTGATGGTGCTGTGTTGTTGGGTGGACAGAGGGGAGAGCCGCAGGGCTTGGTGGGTGAGTCTGGGAGAGTGTGTCGGAAGAGGAATCTGGGGGTGAATGTGGGGAGGAGTGAGGTTGTGGTCTTCAAGAGAAGTGAAGTCACTGAGTGTGCATTGAGGTTGGGTGAGGGGGAGATGGAGAATGAGAGTGAGTTTGGGTGCTTGGGTGGTATGGTAAGTGGGGGTGGAGGTTTGGAGGGTGGGGTGCTTGAAATGGTGCAATGGGGGAGGGGGGTGCTGGTATTCTAAATTTAGGGCAGTGATGGGGAGCAGGGAGGTGAGCATGGAAGTGAAAGGATTACTGCATGACAGTATTGTGATACCAGCTCTAACGTGTGAAGGTGGGGCGTGGACCTTGTTGGGGGGACGCAGGTCGAGAGTGGGAGTGGTGGAAGTGCGTTGTTTGCGGGGAGCACGTGCAGTCGCACGGGAGACAGACTGACATGTGAGGAGGTGGAGGAGCATTGTGGTGTGGATGTGATGGGAAGCGTTGGAAGGGGGGTGGGGCGTATTGGGATGGTTTGGCCTTGTGCAGAGGATGGAGAGCGGGAGACTGGCGGGGAGAGTGCGAGAGTGAGGTGGAGGGCGGGAGAGGGAGGGGGGAGCAGAGGATGGGATGGAAGGGTGGAGTGGGGAGGTGTGTGAGGGAGGGGGCTGTGAGCTGGGAGTGGGGCAATGAAATGATGGGGGATGGGGCGATATGGAGGAGATTTGTTTGTGGCCACCTCTTACGGGATTGGGGCGTCTGACAATACGGAGATGAATTATGATTATTATTATTATGATTATTATTATTATTATGATTATTATTATTATGATTATTATTATTATGATTATTATGATTATGATTATTATTATCATTATTATTATTATTTATGCTTGCTTCTTCCATATGTCTTTTCTGGAAGGGTTAGGTATATTAACTTTCACAAATTTAAAAATTATCTTTATTAGGCTATAATATTTCTCATCTGACAAAGATCCCTAGCTCCTTTTCAGTTACTTGATGGTCAAGTGTAGTTAGACTGGAAAGGCTGTTTTAAATAGTAACCAAGAAGACACGTTCCTTGCTTAACTAAGGCTCATCAGATTCCATGCAACAACTCCATAAAGATCTCCAGCCTCTCTTCAGTTAATTTAAGGCCAAATATAGTCAGATTGGGATGGCAATTTTGACTAGTAACCAAGGAGACATTCCTTACCTAAGGCTCATCAAATTCCATGCAGCAACTGCTTAAAGATCCTAATCCCTTTTTAGTTTTTTGATGGCCAAGTGTAGTCAGACTGGACTGGTAATTTTTGACTAACCAAGGAGAGAGAGATTCACAATAACTTTACCCAGATTTTCATTCTTTGGTAAATTATTTCACAATGTTCATTGGTAGAAAGACAGTGATATGGCTCTATACTCATCCCATAGGACTTCATGACTAGCCTCATTGTAGTATTAATCTAACTTTACAGTTTAGTATTCAAGATATGACATTTTAAGCCAATTTGGAGTAAAAGCAGTATATTAACCAAGGACTCATTCTTAACTCATAAGTAAGGCTTATTAAATTCCATGCAACCCCATTTCATATTTTGAGTTATGGGCTGTAGAAGCAGGTTGTATTAGCTAATGTGTTGATGAATTATCACCATCATTATCCAGACCTTGTTTCTCACCCCCAGTGTAGGGTGGAGTAGGGTCCAGAGAGCCAGAAAATATTTGTTATAATGAGGTATTAACCAGAGTCTGCCCAGTTGAATGAGCCACTCTCCCATTCACTCACCATTCAAATCCATGGGATCCTGGTATCAAGACACTAAAATGTTTTGCAGAGCCATTGACCATGATGAAGCATAGTGTAAATGGCATTACACCTGTTTCACTCTAACCTGGTATAACTTGGTCTAAAACTCTTCTCTCCATCTTTATTGCTGAGCTGTAACAAGATATTAACACAAGAATATGATGCTATTCATGAAGAAGGGATATAGATAGGATGTAGAGCTGTAGTATTGTTTTTCTGCTATTGAAATACATGAAATAATCTGCAAAACGACAAATTTAGGCCCGACCTTTCAAATCAAGCTGCCAAACTCTTTTCATGAACCTTACTTAAAATGCCCAACCAGTCTAGAATATGGAGTTATGACGATAAGTTAACACCAGAATATGCTATAATCCTTTACTTTTAATTAGATCTAAAAATGATAACTCCCCACCTTGAATACTTAGCTGTAAAACAAACTTATTAAAATGATGCTATACTCTTCACTTTAGCAGCGTCCTACTTTGAGTTGTAACAGTAGATGAATACTAGAATATGCTGCTGATCACGAAGAGGTGGTGTGGAAAGGATAATTAGATGTACTATTGTCTTGTTCTGACACTAAACTTTGCGAAATGGGTAACATAAGGCAAATCAGAGGCAAAAAAAAAAAAAAAGTAGAACAGGTGTCTTATCTACTGTATATTTCTTCCGTATATGTCAATTATAAATGTAAATAATTACTATATTTCTACAGTCATTGCAGTGGTGTTCAAATGGTTACCCTGGGTTCGTGTGGGTGTGAACGAAACAACGAGAGTCTGGTTCCAGAAAGAACAGCCTAACTGTATGGTTCAAGAGGATTGATGGGTTACTCCCTGGAAAACCTAAGTAGCGGAGTGCCCTTGAATACTCGGAGGAGGGTGGCAAAAGTCTGTTCAGATAAGTAGAGTACTGTAAAGCATTTGTTTTTACCTGATAACTTCCTTAAGCATTTTCAACTGTTAGTCAAGTAACTATAGAAGGTCGAATTGATCAAGAACACTCATTCCTACATTATAACTAGGAAGGGATGGAGGGATGCAATGGAGAGATATAAGGGAGAGCGTCTGAGTTAGAGGGAGGGCAGTCAAACGGCAGAGGACAGGGCAGTGCGGAGACGTTTTGTTAGTGGCCACCTCATACGGGATTAAGGCGTCTGGCAATAAGTAGATCAGATACCTAGATTACTGAGTGGGAGTTCTGTTCTGTGAAGACAGACTGGTTGTATTAACCAAGGAAGCTCATTCCGACCTCCATTAGTATAGAGTTGATGAAATTTTGTGTAGTCACTTAAGTACTAAAGTTGTGGTAGTGGCCCACTTCCCTCTAGTGGTAAGATATATTTTCTCACAAAGAAATATTAATGAAAGAAGTAGAGTTATTTTTTTCACCTGAACTGGTATGGATTTTGACATTTTTTAAATCTGATAGCTTAATGCCAGAATGTCAATAAATTCCCTATACACCGTTGCCATAGCACTTCTTTGAATGGCATAATTGTTCATCTCATAATTCATTTAGAAACTGATGTTAGAGCAAGTTAACAGAATTAACAGTAGGCTATTAAAGAAATATTAGAGAACAGCTGTGACTGAAACTCTGAGGCCTAACTGTTTTATTCAGTGTGGGCGAAGGCAGAGGTAAAGTATGATATCTACATCGGGACAGTCATAGAAATTTAAGAGGATAAAAGTGGAGGGTGAGTGGTGTGAGCGTTCAAAGTAGAACTGCAAGAGGCAGACTGAAAAAGACCTGGGATATACTGTAGTCAGTGTGACCTTATGGATAAGGAGCTGAATAGAAAAGCTGCTAGAGATCAAGCAGCATGGAAAGTTGCCATTACATGACCTAGGCCGATGTATGCAAGCATCTTGGAGCCTTTATAAACGATGGAATGAATTAAATATTAGCTAATTCTCCCTCTTTTTTTCTGCACCATACCACATCCCATCCATAGGTGGATAAAGAGGCTGAGATGATTTCGATATAACTACTCGCCTTATTGAGTTTTCTCTATTCCTGCTTTCATCACCTGCCTCACCCCATCATTAAGTGGAAAAGATTAGGATGAAGGAAAATGGAGACTGTCACTAGACAGTTCACTTACTGTTTGCCTTAGCTTAACTTGAATTGGGAAGTAGCATTGTATGGTATAGAAATAGATGCACTGAATACTATGCAGATCTTGGTGTGAATATTTTTCAGTGAAAAAAAGCTTAGTTATATACTATTCCCTGACTCATATGTGTGGGTTCATGCTTATCTGCATATGAATCTGGGGGACTTCAGTCTGAATTACCGTTTTGCAGTCCACCATCCTCGTTTTAAGGTTTAGGTATATACATGTACGACAAGAATATTATCTGATAGACTCCTTGAGATGGATGGATTAGATATAGCCTTTAGTCACGTCCTTCAGCATAATATTAAACGTGTTGATGTGGCACTGTAGTTAAATGCTTAATGAGTTCTAAAGCATATTTGCACTTCAGGGCAGTTGGAAGGGAGGGGCAGCATGATAGCACAGAAGGCCACTCTGCTGAGAAGGTTCTGGTGGTAAATTTCCACAAGTGTCACCACCACTACTTTTGATATGAGGGAGAATCTCAGCTGGATACTTATATGGTGAGTACACTTAAATGTGTTACAGCTACCTAATCATTTAAATGCCAGTCTTCTGAAATAACCATTGATGGGCCTAATGGAGTGTACAGTACATCAACGTGTATAGTTTTCTTTAAATCTTGCCACGGTACTAACTTTTGCTAATTGCCAGCTAGCTGCAAAACTTACCTCAGTAGATTAAATTTAGAACGCACTAAAGTATTTGACGAGATTACTGTTGAAGCTAAATTTGCAAGAGTACTGCTGAAATTTAAAAAGTCAAACTGTTACCAAATGAAAATACCTTCATTTGGTGTAGTAGTAGTTAAATGGCAAGCCTAGCGGCCATCATTTTCACCCCTTCCACCTTTTGTTTGCTTTTCATAACTACTACTTATATATAGTTGTAATAAACTATTAGGATAAAATCGTTGAGGGTTGGCAGGATTGCTTTAAAACAAGTGACAGGATTCTTTGGGTTAAACCCATCAGTTGAAGACCCCTGCATTAGTAAGGGACAACAGTGTTGACAGTAAAGTGTTGTCTTTTATGTGATTTTGTGCTTTCCTAAGTTTCATTAGTACTTTTAACTTCACTCAATCAATTTCATTTTATTTTTGCTCTTTCCAGATTATATTCATCATTGGCATTATGAAGTGGAAGATGTAGCTTTCACTGACCCCATCAGAGTTGTAGGTCCTCAGTAAGTTGTAAAATTGTCTTGTGGTAGCAAAAATAAATCGATGAGATCAAAGTCAAGGAATTAGAAGTATATCTCAGTCTGGAGTTACCCCTACGCCCATCTGAAATTTGAACCAAATGGATTGCGGGCATAAGTTGGCCCTCTCATGCAGTCCACCATCCTCCCTTCAGTGGGCAGGGAAGTAGCTGAGGAATGTTTCTGTAACCAGCCAGTTAAATAACTCTCTTATATCAGGCCCAACTCATGGATTCTATTCAACTCCTTTTTAAGTAGGTGCACAAAAAATAATCCTGCTGTGACTTGCCCTCTACTTGAGCGTGAGTGACTTTTGCTCTGCCTGTGACTGACTTTCTCTCTGTCTGTACCTTTCCCTCTCTTCTGTGCTGGACGTCGTTGGGTGGGGCAGGGGAGGTCACGCCCTGGGGTCCTGGGGATGTCCCGGCTGGTCCGAGGGCTGCGGTCTCTCTTCGGCTGGGCCTCCATCAGGGGTGATCTGCTGTGTCCCGCCGGTGCAGAGTCCATCAGGGTTGGGGACTGTTGGGGAGCCAGTTGCAGGGCACGAAGCCCAGGTACCAGGGGGCCTCTCCAGACCTCCTCCAGCTGCTGTTCCTCTGGGAAGGTGTTGCTGGACAAGGAAGGGGCGAGGAAACCAGCTCCGCCACAGGTGGAGGTGGGCGAGCCAGGGAATCCTCAGGAGGGGAAGGCACTGGGGTAGAGGGCGAAGGGCAGGACGTAGCCGCTCCCTCCTCGGCGCATCTGGTGGCTGTCGCCAAGTCCCCTAGGACACAGAGCTCGGAGTGTCAGGTGGCTGAATCCTACCTCGTGAGGCTGGTGGCCATCACTGAAGGCCCGTGCCCCTGGCTGACGGCGGGCGGAGTGCAGCTGGTGGCCGTCACACGCCCGCTGGTGCCGCCGGTGGCCGTCACCGAAGTGCCGTGCCCTGCGAGGACTACACCCCGGGTGCGGCTAGTGGCCCTCACGGGAGTGCAGGTGTGGCTGGTGGCCATCACTGAGTTGTGGCTAGTGGCTGTCACCGAGGTCCTATTTCCCTTTGAGACTGCAAGGATAATGCGGCTGGTGGCCGTCACCTCCCTGCTGGTGCGGTTGGTGGCTGTCACCAAAGTCGGGTCCCTTCTGCAGGAGACAGAGGAGGTGCAGCTAGTGGCCGTCACCCGCCTGGTGGTGCGGCTAGTGGCCGTCACCAAAGCCCTCTTCCCTTGAGGGTATTTGTTCTGAGAGCGGCTGGTGGCCGTCTCTCCCCATGTGCGGCTGGTGACCGTCAGTCTCTCCCCATGTGCGGCTGGTGACCGTCAGTCTCTCCCCATGTGCGGCTGGTGGCCGTCACTCGGTATGACTGAGTGAGGGAAGCAGCAAGTGAGCAGCTTGTGGTCGTCTCCGGGATGCTGTCTGGGGCTAAGGAGTTACCCCACCCTGAACNGGTCTCTCGCTGAACCTGTGCTCACTGTGTTAGCCTCTTGGTTGTCTCCTCCTAGGGTGGGTGTCATACTCGGGTGGGGTGTCTTGGTGGCGTGTATTTCATGATTATATAAGGCTCTACGCGGAACCTGCTCATCTTGAACAATGCAATTGACTTAGCTACATTTTTTTTTTTGCCAGAAATTCCACTTTTTGGGACGTTTTTGCTAAATTTTGCTCATTTTTTGTAATTTTTTCATTTTAGTTTTTTGTTTATGCATTTGTTTTTTTTTTTTATCCCAAAGTTGACCAGAAAACCATAGATGTGTTCAAAACTCAAAAATGTTCAGCTGAAAAACCACTTAATGTGTTCAAAAGATAAAGAAACAAGGAAGAGTAAATCAGTTTTTATTTATCATTAGTACTCCGATATAAAGTACAGTAATAGGAAGTATAGTAATATAGAATGTACAGTGAAGAGTTGAAAATATTGCAGGGAGACGATCACCACCACCACATCAGGTTTCTCACGGCAGGAAAACCACCACCACACCACACCACCACACCAAGCTTCTCACGGCAGGGGGAGACACCACCACACCAGGCTTCAGCAGGGTATGACCGGTGTGGCAAGGCAGCAGAGTCAAAGCAGCAGCCTCCAGCATAACCTGTGGACCAGATGTGTAATAGCTCATAGGGTAATGTTGGACTGAGTTATTGCAATGTTTTCATACATAGCAAAACAGACATTCTCGCTAGGACATTTTTCTTAAACATTTCTACCTATGTTTACTTTTAGACTGACAAACACTTCCATATATCAAAATGTAGATTATTAATGTGTAATACACTAAACCGCCATGAAAGAGGTGTTGGGGAGTCTCAGCCAACGAGAATATTTACCTTCTATCACAGTAAATCAGCCTAGGACGACAGTGAAAGTGTTGGTGGTGGAGGTGATGGTGGTGGTGGTGGTGGTGATGATGATGATGGTTTTTATTGTTTTTAAATAGGCCCTTCCTGACTCTGGCAAATGTGGTGGCGCGTTTGAAGTACTATGGGTACGATCGTGAAATATGCGCCACAGAAGACTATGGTGTTGTGTGTTGCTGCAAACACGGTGAGAAAATACAAGAGCAAGTGCAGATGGTCCATTGTGACAAATAAAAATGTTGGATGGGATAGAGAGAGACAAGTTTGAGCTAGAATTCTTTATTTTCTCTAACTTTTGGGCTACGCAGAACCCATCTTTGACAGTGTGTTCTGTATATGTAAGATGGAAACGTTAGAGGAAATAAAGAATTCAAGCTCAAATCTCTCTCTCTCTCTCTCCCACTCAACATTTCCACCAGAGCTAGTCCTTTACTGTTGTTGTTTTGGCTCTAGGATCATATGAATGTGAACCCAGTGGACTGCAGTCTGAAGTTGCCATTCACCTACAGTCCACTATCCCCCTTTTGCAGAATAAAGAGGGAATTGAGGGATATTTATATAACTAGATGGCAGATATGTCTAGTTATATCAGTGCCAATACGTGAAGGCATCCTCTCCAGCCCAAAATCATTTACCAATAAGGGACTATTTACAGACAGTATTTATTTTCCTTAATATCCATGCCTTTTTACACAGTTGGTGCTCTTCGTTGGGGGAAAACTAACAGATCAGCTTCCTTGGTAGCAAGGGATGTTTAACTGGCATTTTGTTTGCATATTTCCGTAGAATTCATGCCAAATAGGAACATAGACAAGATGACATATAAGAAAGATTAAGTGTAATTGAAGATAATGTCTATACATCCATCCATGCCACCACTGTCAGGTACCCGATCCCTTAGTTCATCCTTAAATAACACAGGTGCATCCTCACTTTTCTGTCAGACTCGGAAACATTCATCTTATCTGCATATCACTTTCCTCTGCTTGCTGATATTTGTAAGTTGAGAGAGTCTTGGTATCATTCTACCCTTTGATAGTTCTCTGTAGAATATTGCATCAAGGAAGAAAGTTATGGACATGCCTTGAGTGTGTAGTAGTCTCAGTAGAATGATGAGTTTTTGTCATTGATTGTGCAGTGATAATTCTCCTCTTGCAGCCTGAGTTTAAAGTGGAGGGTTCGTCAGCTGTTCGAGGAGATAACATTATGCTGGAGTTAACAGATGGACGGTACAGTATTGGTATGTTATAAACCATTCACTGTAGCAAGTTATATACAGTATGTCCTCAGGGCAAGTTAGGAATATAGTACAATTATAACAGCATTTTCCATACAACTGATTTGACATATTAGGAGACTGGCAAATTAGCTTCTTAAGTAGCAATGTAGTGTAAGTGAGCAGTGACTTTCCATATATTTATTTGCTGTGGACTTCATAGCAAAAATCAGCATCAAAACAGCTGACTTAAAATGAGAACCAACTATAATGTCACAGCTTTAAATCCTAAATACTATAGTTTATTACTGGATTACTTAATATAATTGGTGGAGATTATCAGAGCTTTATTTTAACATAAAACCTAGAGAGATCGAAAGAATTATTGAAAGAGTATCTGTAGGTAATATATTTGTTTTGCTGGACAGGTTGTATATGTGATGGAGCGATGAGAAGACAGGTGGAGCTGGGGAAGGTGGTTGTGGGTACCAAGTTAGTGATTCATGGGGCAGAACTGACTGGATCTCATAACCCTTGCCATCCTTTAGAGGTAATAATGATGGAACATTGCCTTAACACTGCCGTATCATTGAATTATCCCTGTGTCACCCCACCCTAGCCATATAAATTATTGTTATATATCAGTATAAATAAGCAAAAAAAATCTTTCTTTCTCCATCAGGCCCCCAGTATATTGCGTCTTCGTGTTCACACCAACCTATGTAGAAGAGCTCGGTGGTGGGTGCGGCTTGGTCTACTGCCACAAACTGACTCTCCTCCCACACATCTTACGGCAGTACAGGGCAATGGAGGGTTGATGGGCAAGATGGAAGTATGTCTGGCCAGGGTGTATCCACTGGTGTACTTTGAACGCATGGAGGGCAGGGCAGTGTTTAGAGAGGAGAAAGCCCACGTGAGGAAACTGAGGAAGACAGAGAGGCTAAAGGAGACAACAGTGAATCGGGTTAGTTTTGTTCCATTTTGGTATAGCATTGTTCACAGAGAGAAGACCCACAGTAGGAAGTTAAGGGAGACACACACACATCAGGAGAAACAGTGAATCAGGTTGGTTTGGGTAAGGAAGCTGAAAGTATGTGGTATCTGGCCAGGGTTTGTCATCTCGTGTATTTTGAGTGCATGGAAGGCAGGGCATTGTTTAGAGGGGAGAAGGCCCACGTCAGGTAGCTGAGAGAGAGAGACAAGCAAAAACAGACAACAGAATCAGGTTTTGTTATAGTTTTTGGATGTTTAAAGAGGAATTTCTATATGCTTTACTGTAACTGTTTAATTATGTATAGCCAGATATGAAGGGCAGAGCATTGCTCGGGGTAGGGGAAGGTTTCGTTGGGAAATAGACACACATACAAACAAAAGGAGACATCAGTGAATCAGGTTTTTCATAAGTGAATATTTAAAACAGATATTACTAGTCCATACCAATTAACCCACTAATTAAATAAATAAAATAGGGAAAGATTTTAATGAGTGTTTCGAGAAGCTGTACTTTTGTGGAATAAATATTTGTAGCTACCCACATTTTTTTAATGAAAGTAATCTGATGTATAGAATTATTATTATTTTCTATTTAATTGGTTTTTCCTTCCTCTGTTCATCTTCTAAAAAAAATCCTAACTGTAATTATATAGATTTCATCGTGTACTCACCCTGAAGATAAAATATTATAATAGTGTTTTCTTTCTCTCTCAACCAAACAGTACACTGGAATGTTTAGTTTCATATCCCCCGTCTCAACAAACTCTATCTGATCTGCTGACTGTATGACTGTAGTATATTTAGAGATACTGTAACATGGTAATTGACTTACACTTCTCTTTCGGATCGTTGCAGAAGTTGAGTGGGAAATAAGTGAAGGAAAGAAGACTGCGAAGAAAGAGAAAGTATCCGTGACAAAGGATGAGATACACAACCTCACCTTGGGTCAAGACATAGCACGCCTCACGGAAAACACTGGATACAGCAGAATTGGCGTTATCATCATCTTTATCATCATAATACGGTTGTTGTAGTTGCCCCAGGCTTATATGAATGTGGACTCAGTGGACTGCAGGCTAAAGTTGCTCTGTTGTAATCTACTTTTATCCGTATGGGGGGACAGGGAGAGAGTTAAGGGGAGATTGTATAAAAACTGTCTGATTGTGTTGGCACCACTGTGTGAAGTTCTACAGCACCATAGCACAGTGTAACCATTCATGTCAGAATAACTGGGGGAAAAGACCCGGTCCCATAAATCCATCTTGGGACAGCAAAGATGTGGATGGTGATGATGGTGATAATGATGTGATGGAAGAAAGATTTTGCTGTGTCAGAGTGTTTGCAGATATGTTGGATTACGGTATATTATAATTATAAGAAAAGAGTCCGTTAAATCATGTGAGTCAGAGACATTCGAGAGTGAATTGTGTTCAGTAAAGCAACACAGTATTGGACATTGTAATGCATTATTAATCAGTGTGTAAAGTAATGATCTGATTTGTTAAGCTATGCTGTGCTTATACCATTTCAGGGTCTGCTAACATCAGAGCAGAAGCAGCTGGCGCACACGTGGCAGTAACGGCAGGGCTAAGGAAAGGAGAAGCAGAGTTAATACAGAGGTAAAGCACAGACTCCGCAAGACCACACTGTATGAACCAACACCACTGCTTAAGATATTACACATGCTTCTCATTGTAAGACATGTATTTTAGGTTCTGTATACTCGCCAGTTCAGAAGCTCCCTAACACCTTTTCCCAAGCAGCTGATTTTGCCTGTTACACCTTACTGTTCATCTCTGTGTTACATAAATCATTCTAATATCGCCATACTCTACACAGGTAACGTGCTAAAGGATATTAACCAGCCATATCCAAAAATAAATCGCTAAGGAAGAGGTGTTAGGGAGCTTCCTTACCTGACAAGAATATGGTCCTAAAAAGAGATAGTTTTAAAGCATCATAACTTTTTCCTTATACAATAGAACCTGTATCTGGAATTTTACTAACCAGAATGATGTAGTAATTGGATTGAAAGAGCTTATTGTATGTATTTGCTTTCAATAGGTGCGTGCTGTTGACAGTGAGGGAACCGATCCCATTATAACCATATGGAGACCAACAGAAGATCTCATAGAGGCACTCACTGAGGGATCCTTCTTCTCTGTACAGTACCTTTTGGCCTCAGAATACAGGTGGGGACAACATACTGTATATTATGTCAGGGATGAAAATAAGTACAAGTCCCTTTTTTTCCTCTGGTGTGTAGATGAGAGAGGAGGGTGCTAGCTGGGAGTGGGGCAGTGAAACTGCCGGGGACAGGGCGACATGGTGGCGATTTGTTTGTGGCCACCCTTACAGGATTAAGGCGTCTGACAATAGATAGATAGGACAGATTTGTGCTGCACTCACTTGAACAGTTGTTGTTTTTGAGTAACCCTGGCAACAACAATTGTCTCACCTGAATAAAAAAATGTTATAAGGAGTCATAAATTCTGTGTGGAGTTGTCAAACTTAGGAGATTGTGTTCAGTGCAACAGGGGCTTTGTATAAGACTGATTTGTACTTCCGAAGGCAATGATACTTGAATGTGGTAATGACACAGACTGAGAGAGGATGGTGTCAAGCAGAGGTTCCCAACTATGTTACATGCATCAATAGTGTTACATTTGAGTTTGCCAGAGGTTGTTGAGACTTCTTCCTTCTGACTGAAATTTATTGCTTTTTGACAGCCTGAACCAGTAGCCAGAAAGATGAATATAGTTCAGCTAACTTTCTATTTACCTTTTGCAGAAGTGGCTTTCAGCAACTGACCACCACACGGCAAAGCAAGTGGGAGATTATCCCCCTAAGCTTCCTTTTCAAGTTTCCCCGCAATGTCACCCCACTCTGCCTCACATCTGGTGCTGAACTGAACCCGGTGGGGTGAGAGCTGGACGTGGCAGGTGTGGTACTAAGAGTAGGACTTTTTACTAGACTTCCACAG
>JAGKTI010008121.1:22467-33420 GCA_018397915.1 Birgus latro | reverse complement strand
GTCCATCTAGATTTTTCTGCATTAATTGAAATAAACAATGATATCTAAAGTCAATTATCACAAACCACAGGGAACGAAGACAAAAGAAAGATAAATTACCAACTGACGCAAAACTGGACAAGGGGGGGGGGGGGAAGTAAAAAGCAATTAAAACAAGGCCAAGACACAGTCAAACCATTATTATTAAAACTGAGTGAGCGAGTGTAGACAAGTATCTAATATTACACAATAATTTCTGAAAGTTTATAATAAAAAGAAACTGACTTTTTTGGTAGGATATCGCTGCTAACAACACTGGAATGTGGAATGCAGGCTAATCATATACCATATTTGAACTGTATATATCCCGTATACTGTATGGCTGCTAAAAGTTTGAAGCTTGCTCACAAAAACACGCACTCAAATTTCATATAAATGACCATATGTGATAAATCTTAATTCCTTCTCTATGATGACGCGCTTTTAATTCTGTTCTTGCTATCACCTGACGATTTAATTAAGGTTACAAATTAAATTATCTACAGCGGTCCAGACGATTAAATTCAACTTAGCAATGATCCACAGCTGTGCAGAGATTGTTGAAAGCTTCTTTTCTGACCTCTCCAGTTCGAATATTCAATTCTAGCCTAAACAGATAGACAGATAGGTCGATATGAAGTTATGAAAATAAAATGCATAAAACATATCACTAAACCAATGGGGTTACTCCTAGCTTGAGTATATGTAGTAGTAGTAGTAGTAGAATAGTAGTTGTAGTAGTAGTAGTAGTAGAATAGTAGTTGTAGTAGTAGTAGTTGAACACTTTACTACTACTGCTCCTACTATCATTATTATTATAAACAATATCGAATGGTTTCACGTCCTGTAATCATTAAAAATATTCTTCCATATCGTACCTCCCATCCCCACTAACTTCATACATAGTAACTTCCCAAGAATCCTTCCTTGTCTGCATCCTAAGATTTCAATCGTCGTTAAAGAGGTAAAAAGTCTTCAGTATCATGTCTCAAACTTCCCCCACCCTCTCTCCCCTTTCCATCATGAACCCCCTTTTCCTCCCCCACCTCTACCCCCCTCTACAATATATAAATCTCCCCAACAAAGCCATTCTTCCCTCCCTCCCTAAGATTTTATATCATCGCTGTAGAGTTCAAAAGTCGTCAATATCATAGTTTTCATCCCCACCTTCCCCCCCCCTCCTTCCCCTCCCCTTCCCATACCTACCCCGCCTCTCTTTCTCTCCCCTCCTCCCCCGTAAGATATTCTACAGAAATGGTATGTTAAAAATTCTTCAGTATTATGCCCCTCATCCCCATCCCTTCACCCCCCTGCCCTCCCCCACACCCACCCTCCTCTATATATAAACTCCCCAACAACCCCCTCCTTGTCCCCGCCCTTCACCCCTCCATTAACACACCACGCTTGACGCCTGTTTGTTTGTTCCTCAGCTTGCTTGTTTGTTTGACTCTGACCTTGAGCCGGATTCTCGAGGGCTTAGAAGGCTCGCTAATGGCTCTGTCTCCATTTCGCATCCTTATATTTATCTTGTACGTTTATCGTTCTCGTTTCAACTCCATCACTCCGATATCTTATTTTTTCACCGTATTCTTGTTACCTTCAGACGATTTTATTAAGGTTAGGAGAGATTTTTCAAGGTGAAGGGGTTAGATACAGCCTTCAACGACTTATTCAATGCAAGATATTTTTCCAAAGTTGAATGAAATCGTCGGCAGGCAGGAAGGGAAAAAAGGGACGTCATCATACTTAATGAGATAAATGTCTGGGCTGTAGCGGATCTCCAGGCAAATTGGAAATGGATGTGGGATGGATGGATGTTGTTTACGTCACCTTAATATCGAGAGAATCTGCATACAAGTGAGAACAATAACGCGTCCTGCAGAAATAAATCTGTAATGAACACGTGCC
The DNA here is from genome assembly GCA_018397915.1 of Birgus latro. Taxonomy (NCBI): domain Eukaryota; kingdom Metazoa; phylum Arthropoda; class Malacostraca; order Decapoda; family Coenobitidae; genus Birgus; species Birgus latro. The sequence goes on along the minus strand of JAGKTI010008121.1, from coordinate 31,494 downwards.
AGACAATCGTCCACGCTGAGGACAATACAACTTTTGACACTAACCTTGTTCCGATCTTCAAAGCAACTGAACTTATCTATCTATCTATCTATTGCCAGACACCATAATCCCGTAAGGGGTGGCCATTTGACTTTGAGTTATTTATTTTACGGGGAGGGGCACTAACCCTCCACCAACCCACTTGTTGACACGTAGGGAGCACGTATGGTTTGGTTATATGGTTACCACCCAGCGTTGTAAATGGTTTCTTGGCTTACAGGAAACCATTTGGCTTGTCACTCAATGTAATGCCACCTGTAAAGGAAAGAAAAGCAGTAAGAAGTGACAGGAAATATAGGAGAAATAGGAAGAAAGGAGGGCAGGCACAGAAAAAGAATGATAAAGGCTAAGGAAGAAGTAGGCAGCACTACATCAAGTGAGTGGATGATGGTCGCCACTGAACTTATACCGGTACATATTGCCAAGTGGAAGTCAGGGTGGAACGGTGGTAGCGTGTTCAGTTCATGATCTATGTGCCCCCCCAATCTAGGGTTAGGTTAGGTTATCATCCATTCATGTGACCAATCAACCATCTAACAATACAACCATCCATTTATCGAAATCATCCACTCCTAACCTCACCACACGCTACACCCAACATTACACCCCACTACTCACCACTCACCATACCAACCATCCACCACATACAGCCTTACCACACCACGCAATACCTCATCACACCACAATACCCACATCACCACAGGTCATCTCACCCCACCACACCACCTACGACCCATGACTTACCGCCTCATCACACCATTCACTGCTTCATCACACCACACTACCCACACAACAACATCTCCCATCACACTTCACCTCACCACACCATTTCCCACAACACATTACTTCACCTCACCTCCCATCACCACACCACACCGCTTCCCACCGTCCTTTCACCACACCACACCACACACTCCTGCCTCACCACTCCTATAAAACCTCTACGGCAACCACGTCCCAGTTCCGAGCAGCAGTTAAGCGGAGAAAAAGTGGCAGGGGTTCCTTCCTGTGAACGCGACTGCCACTCACATGAACCTAGAATACCAAACATTTCCACTAACACCACACTTAAGGCTTACACAACTTATTTTCCATCTATCGTTCTATCTACCTATCAGCGTATCTACCTACCTACCTATCTATCCATCTATCAACCCACCTACATACCTACCTATCTATGTCTTTCTGATCCATCATCCAAACGTATACTATTCCACCAGGAGCATAGGGGCACCGGGCGAGGCTACTGAGTCCATATATTTAAGACGTGGGTGGCCAATCACCTTCCTCTGATCGGCATTATATAAACAATAAGCCCCAACCACTCCTCGTACCCAAACCCTAACAGGCCACATCCAACTGCAATGCTTCTAACCCACTAGACCACACGGCGTCCGACTGCTGGCTACAGAGTTCAGCGTAAATAAAAATGGATTGGTGGGTTACATGACATCATCTGGCTATCTGGCTTGTCATTGCCTGTTACTGGTGTTTTTACTCTAACGTGACCCAGATTCTCGTCCGTCTGAAGTTTATTTCACGTAGCTCAGTGGCAGCACAAGAGGATGCTACAGCTTCACATCCTTTCCACAGCACTTCTTCGTGGCTAGCATAATAAACTTGTGTTAATCTATTTTTACAACTCGGCGTTAAGTTAGATACATGGTACTTTTAGGCCAAGTTATAGTAAAATGAATATATAGGTGGGAGCCCAACTATCACGATCTATATGAAACCTTGTCGCGGCCTATTTTAATCATTACCTTTATACCTGATCTATTATATACTTCTTTATACATCTTAATTACGGGTATGTCTACGTATATATATCCATTATATCCTAACAACCCAGATGAGCCTTTGGGTTGCAACGTCATCTATAAAAAGTATATATTCCTAACAAGTAAAGTATGTCTGATATATCTTATCTCGCTAATTATGTGCATGAGTTGTGATCCCCTCCAGCGCTGCGACTGGCAATTTCAATACGATGATATTAACACTTTCACTGTGATAACAAAGTTTGGCATTTGATTCAAGTTCACTGGTTCTCAAACAGAGGGTCGTTATGCTCTCAAGTGGGTTGGAGAAGGTCTTGAAGAAATATACTCCTCTAAAAGAAGATAAGCAAGCAATTTAGGTTAGCTATGTTTTAACTGTGGCTACATCCACTCTTGCTATGTTAAGAAAACGTTAAAATAATTTATGATTTATACAGGAATGCTTTAATACTCTCTCTAGCGATAACTGTGCTTGTAAGGTGTCTCCTGTGTGTGTGTGTGTGTGTATGTGTGTGTGTGTGTGGGTGTGTGGGTGTGTGTGTGTGCGTGTGTGTGTGTGTGTGTGTGTGTGTTTCATGCACTTTTATCATCCTAAACTTCCATCTAGATGGGGTAAAGAGATCCAGAATATGGGACTCTTATCTCAGCAGGGACATGAAATACGAGGAAAAGTTACTAAGACCCAAGTATTGCACAATCTCTCTCCCTCCTGTTCTATATGAAGTAGGTTGTTGCTTAAAACACAAGTGCTGGAAGGTGGAGTCGCCATATCTCTACGTCAGTGCAAGAAAACGCAAGGATTTCACCCCTTCACTATTATTTTTAATCTCATATCTCCTGTCACTGAGCGTAAATGAGATTGTTTTTATTGTCTGTGTGGTTGTAAGTAGGCCAGCTTCAGACATAAAAGGATAAATACCTGCAATAATTAAGGTATGCTGAGATAATGTGTTTTCTCTCATGTCGACTTACTGGCGCTTAAGGAGGATAATACATAAGATAGATTGCGAACGCGGATCACTAAGTAGGTCGTTGGTCGATAAATACATAGATAAAACTAGAATGGCACTCAGCAGAGCGCATACCTCCGCCAAGGCCCAACATGCAGCTGGAAAAAGACTACCCCCCTCTAAAAGCATATTTAAATCCACTAGATCCGGAATTTTATATGGATCTGCGTCAAACTGTATACATTCGTAGATACCAACATCCTAAATATGCCTGCTTTTTTTTCAAGATCCATGCAATATTCACTGAAAAATTTACAAAAATGTCGAAAACGCCCTATCTCGCAATGTTAAAGAAAGTGGGGAAAAAAAATACTAGATCCGCACCTTTATCCGGATCTGCACAAAAATTTAATGGGGTCTATTCTGGGCCAAGGCCCATTCTTCTACCAAGTTTCGTGGAAATCCGTCCAGTACTTTTAGTGTAATATTGCTCACAAACCAACCAACAAACAGACAGCGGTGAAAACATAACCTCCTTGGCGGGGGTAATGATAAAATTCTCTTCCTGTTAAACCCATACGAAATTATTCCACAGAAACACTGCGGTGTTACCTTAATTGTCAGTACTACAAACAAACGACAAAAATAATTACAATAAAATCGTCGCTCATGTACTTCCAGCTAAACCAACTAACCTCTAACCTCTACCGGTATGTAACCCCTGTGTATATCACTACATCTAACATCACCTACCTCTAACAGTGCCATGTAACCGCTAGCTGTAACATCTAACTGTAGCATGTAACTCTTAACTGTAATATCGAACATTAACCTTTTAACTAGCATTCTCTAACTTCTACCCCCTAATTGATAACAGATCAGGATAGATTCCTTTCCCAGAATTTTCACCCTCACCAACCACAAACCTCACTGCATATCATCTTCCTCTCCCTCCCGAACCATTTCCAGCACTTCACCCCCACCACCACCACCATTTCAATCACACTTTCCCACCCCCCACCCCTACACCCTTCCTGCCATCACCTACTACCTATTTCCACTTGTATTACTCCCCAACCCTAACTCCTCTTCTGCTATCCCATCCTATCCCCAACCAAACCATACCTATCACTCACTTTCTCCTTCTCCCATTCTTCCCATATTCTAACTTCTTGTTCACTAATTCAATTCCCCCTCTCCCTCTACAAGTATACCCAAGCCTTATGTTTAATCGCTTCTCATTCTCCCCTCTTCCCGCCCAACATCACCGAACACTGCTACTTTCCCTTCCCCCCTCCCCAGCCTTCCCTCATTTATCTGCATTTCACTTCCCCCTCCCATCCCCAACCTCACCGATCACTGTTATTCATTTCCCCTTACTCCTCACCACCCTAACAATTGTCTGTTCCTCTGCTAATACTTCTTTCCTTCCCCTCCTCTCTTCTCTCTCATTCCACAACTCATTTTCTCCCTTCCCTCACCTTTCATTCTACAAATTATTCTCATCCGTTTCCACCTGTCATTCTACAACTCATTCTCTCCCTGCCCCCACCATTCTCCCTTACCTCTACACATCCAATCCCCCACCATCCCAACCTTAATTCTAATTCTACGACTTTCTCCCCTCCTTTCTTCTACCCCCAACTCTCACTTTAGTAATTAAACATTTTCCCTTTCCCCTGATACTGCCTCCCCCTCCCAGCTATCTACTTCCCCCAGCCATTGTCAATCATTCTTCTTAATATATTCTTGATATAACCAGACGATTTTACTAGACTACATAGACCTCCTTTAGTGAATGGGTTCATGAAGACTGCATCAAACTCCAAATTAGAGGTCTCTCCAAAGCTGAGTATGATACAGCAGTTTCGTGGTAGCAAGTATGAAATGTCATCGGAAAGAAGCGACTCAGCTCTTCACTCAGGAATTTTATTAGCACGACAATTTTATTCAGTTCGTGGGTGACTTTTCGAACTGGAAATTATATCTAGCCTTCCTAAACCCCTTCCCTACTAGGATGCTCTTATGCTGAATAAAATTGGCCGGCAGCAACAATTAACTAAATACGAGTTGACGTCACTGTTTTGACGTCCATCCCCCCCCCCTTTTTTTCTATACCTGATTATGAGACGCCATATAGAGGAATGGCCTTTTTCGTTTGTTTTTCAGCACGGCCAAGAGCCAAGGAGACTAGAATTTCAAGCATTTCCCCTTCTAAATATTTACCCTTCATACACTAGCAGCTTCACGATGATCTTGTACAGCTTCTTCATGGAAAACAACTTAACATCGGCTGAGCAGATGCCACAGATCATTTTGGAAGGAGTGCTGCCGTCCTAACAGAAAACGGACGTACACAGATTTTATTAAAATACTTTTTAACATTGGAATTCTAGCAGTCAATGGGGTAAAATACATCTCGACTGATTCTTTCCTTGCAATAGACTCACTATATCGTGATAGGACTAAGACTACACTATTTTATTCAGTTAACCGAAATCATGCATTTTTCAAAACGTAACTGAGCTCTGGGGAGCTGTACCCTTCCTTTCCCCCATTACAGACAAACAACCACAGAATACGACTCCACCAATAAGGTTTTTTTTTTTTTCCCCCTCCCGGCAGTTTCAAGAAGCATAACCACAAAATACGGCTCCACAAATTATAGGTTTAACTTGAACTAATTGGTAATACTGAATTTTTCATGTAGGTCCACTAAAAATCCTGAGCCTCGCTTGTGATTAGGCTATTTGAAGCACAAGCACTGGAAATTATGATGATAATCAGTCTTTCATTATCTCGTAAGCTACAAGAATATGCTCGTGGAGTAAAGCATCTGGAACCATGAAACTGTACAGGTATCAATACGCTATCGATTTCATCGTGAAGTATGTGTATTGCGTGTGTATATTCTGCCTCTATGTAGACATGTAGGCATGGATGGTGATTTCACACACAAACTATAATCTCCCTCATACGGCCGTAATAAATAACTACCATACTTGCTTATAAAAATTTTATTATTATAGTACGAATAAGTTGCTATTATGACGTTAACAACAAGTTTGCAGAACATTCATCATTACGTGATTCTCTCTCTCCCTCTCTCTGCAACTACAGTCTGATGTACAGCATAATTATGTACAGAAATTTCGTTCCACTTTTTAAACGTTAACAAAACTGATCCAGATGTTTGTTGGACTCCTACGACACTACAGGCTATTACGAGAATCGTTGGGCTCCGCGACGTAAGTACAACTTAAAACTGGGAGACACGACTCAGCTATTCTGCATTTTACTGTTCATCAGTGACAAAACGGGAAAGGGGTGATACATAACGAGGCGGTGTAGGTACGTTGTCTGCGATCACACGAGGAATGTGAACTGTGAACGGTGGTACCTCTTGGTAACTCTGGAAATCAGACGTCATCGTGCCTCTACTGCTGAAACACCTAGTAGGGTACAAGCGATAGAATAATACTGGGCATCAAGTAAGCCGCAATATACCGGTTTCACACTGCGCTGCAGCAGACGCTAAATATGACAGGAAGATCCATATCTATGGAGAGGTGTACAAACGTTGTCAGGACTTTTATTCCACCGAAACATCAAAGAAACTTTTTTTTTTCTTTAAGGCAGATTGTGTGGTCAGAATATTATGTGAACAAGTACTAAGACCCTGAAACAGAATACACATGAACCAGTTCCTTGTGAGTGACGAAACTATCACTCATTTCTTTTTTGCTCCATCAGGAGTGTAGGGGCTACGGGCTACGTTACTCAGTCCCAACACTTAAGGCGAAGGTGACCAGACTCACTGACTCACTCATCAGTGAGTGGGATTACGTGAGCGGTAAACTCCAACCACCCCTCGGAATGGAACACTTACTGACCCTGACCTTATCCCACTACGTCACCCTGCGTCATTTGGTTAAATTATTACTATCATAGTTCGTAAATGGTTTCCTGTGTTACTTGAAACATATCTAAAAATAACTGCCAGACAAAACTGAAGGTTAATTATGAAGACACTATGACACACACTGTGGGAATACAACAAAACTATGTTGTAAAGAAAGAGGATACAGTATCCTTTATGTGTGTTCAGGGAGTGAGGGGATTCCTATTTAGATTCTGATAGTCATTCTGAAAAGGCACAACTCATTGAACCTTGAAGCAATCGGTCTCAGAAAAATTACCTCGCATCATTTCTTCTTGCTGCAAGCTTCGGTGCAGCAGAAAATGTATGTCACAAGGTCGGATGTAAATACACCTCTTTAGGCCCTCAATGTCACGTTACCAACACATCTGCTTATGGTGAGTTAAGGAATCCAAATTAATATCTGGTCTTTTAACTTGAATCAGTAGGCACGTGATTAATGCTCTGATTTAGGGAATCTATACACCCGCTTCAAAATAACATACCGTATTTACGATTTTTTCTAAACCATTCTGGACAACTCGACTTATAACAATTACATATGTGGGATTCTAGGGGGCATGTAATTATATGCTCTGTTTGAGACCTTGATTAATCAGCTTTTTACCAACTACCTCAGTATCCCGAACAAAATTTACAGAAATGTCCAGAAATAGCAAACACTCAATTGCCCGTCATCACAATATCCGGCCAAGAGCAATATCCAGCGAGCTGGCTGGGCTCTATTAAATAATATACGACAAAATTATGCAATATCCAGTGCCAAAATGGGACGTAACCGGTGGCTGTATGCAACATCTGGCGTTGAGACGTATCAGCTGACTAGAAACCTGTAGCCAACTGACACCGTATTACCGTACGAGGCCTGTTCAGAAAGTGTCTAACCTTGGGCTCTAAAAAAAAGTAAATAGCTATCCTCTTGCGCTAGAACACTAATCCCCCCCAAACTGAGCCCCTTCTGACTTGACACACGTAGCCCAGCCTTCTCTCCACTGCCTGAAACATTTGTCAAAGTCGGTATTCATTATCTCCTGCAGGTGCCTCATCGCATTCCTCATGATTTCTGCTCTCGTCTCAAACTGGGAACCCTTCATTGGAGGTTTGAGCTTGGGAATAACCAAAAGTTGCACGAAGCCATGTCTGGTGAGTAGGGAGCCTGCAGAACCAGCAGGATGTTGTTTTTTCTTTTTTTTGAAAAAACAGAACAGAGGAAGGAAAAACAAATAAAAAAAAATCCTGAATCAGCTGAGAAGAATGAGCAGGGGCATTGTCATGGTGCAGCTTCCAACTTGCCATTTTCCACCGAACTGTGTCAAGAAGACAACAGATAACGTCGAGGTAGTAATGCTTGTTGACAGTCTGATCTTTCGGTGTGTATTCGTGTTGCACAACACCACGGTAGTCGACGAAAACTGCCAACATGCAATTCACCCTGCTGCGGACCCGTCGTGCTTTTTTTTTTTTTTGTGTGGGGGGGGGGGTTCAGGCGACCCTGCATGCTTCCACTGGGATGACCGTGCTTTGGTTTCTGGGTCGTACCTGTACACCCAAGCCTCATTTCCAGTGATAAGTCTTCAGAAAGTCTGGATCGCGATTTGCACACTCCAACACATCTTGAGGAATGTTCATCCACTGAGCTTGTTCTTCCCGTGAAAGGAGCTTTGGAACGAACACGGCAGCAACCCAACGCATACCCAAATCATGTTAAATTTCACATTAGCAATTTCTCTGACAGTCAACCGACAATTTCCCATGATCAAATTGCAGACTTTCTTCGCATTTTCAGCGCTCCTGTTAGTTGATGGCTTCCCAGAACACTGATCACTCCCAACTGACATTCAGCCATTTTTGAAGCTATTGTACCACTCCTTTATTACATTACCACAATGGCTTCATTCCCAAAAACTTGCTGGATCTTCCTGATAGTTTCAACTTGGGTATATCACCTTTGGGGAAAATTTGATGCAGGAACGCTGATCTTCTCGATCATCGTGACGTGCGCGGGAACGCGACAAGCGTAGTGCACGGCCATGAACGCAGGCTGACTGACAGCTACTGAGTCACTCGTGGTGGCTGGCATTAATCATGCAAGCACACGAAGGTCCTGCACAGTGCTACACAAAACCCACCCCTGTCCTCAGAAGAGTAGATTGTAGCACCAGTCGAGCATGGCAGTACTCTCAAGGTGGATGGAAAGCTGATGACAAGGAGAGCTGGAGCTCCCGTTTCATCAGCCTTCAGGACTAGTTCTTGACCATCCGCCTTATCAGTGTCAGTAACAGAGAGAGTGGGCCAGCATGCTCTCCAAGTCTCTCCA
>JAGKTI010008121.1:0-10789 GCA_018397915.1 Birgus latro | reverse complement strand
GGTGGCCGTCACCTTCCCTCCTTTTATGGAGTTGGAGCAAGGGCAGATAGTGGCCGACTCCTCCCCGTGTGCGGCTAGGTGGCCGTCACCCAGTGTGAGTACGTGTGGCAAGGTGGCCGTCACCCAGTGTGAGTATGTGCGGCAAGGTGGCCGTCACCCGGTGTGAGTATGTGCAGCAAGGTGGCCATCACTCTACCTCCTTTTATGGAATTATAGCAAGGGCGGCTGTTGGCCGTCTCCAACTCGAATGGTGACTTTCATTTATTTCTTTTCTTGCTGGGACAAAAGTAACTTGGCCACAACTGAAAAAATTTCCTTTCTCTTCTTACTGTCCCTCAAACACATGATACAAGAGGTTAACTGAAAGAGGCCTGACGGCCCTTGTTAGGCCATTCAAAAATGTCCTAGTGTGACCACGGCTTTTTAAAGTTAACCCTTAATCCACAGGGAGACACCAGCTGATAGTAGTTTGGTTCATGGGCAGGAACGGTGTTTGACATTTTCTCATCTCTTCCTGCAAGCAGCATTGAATTTAACTACACATTTCATCTTGAGGACTCTTCCCACATCCCCTCTCCAAACACATTTCGTATCCACGAACACTTATTCTTTTTCATCACTAACACTCATAACAGCACAAACGTCCCTCAGATCAACAAAATTATATGGTATTAACCACAATAAAAGACCAGAGAATAATGCCACTTCTGTCTGGGTTACTAAAAGATAATTTACCCCTTTTGGTAGCAAGAACTTCCTTAAGCTGAACAAAATCATTTGGCACTGGCCAACACAGAAAACTAAGGTGCAACATCACTTCTGAATGGGTAAATCAATTTACTGTCACTTTCCATTCACTCAGGTGAAAATGACTAGGAATTAATCCCACAAGCTTGGACCAATGGACCATATAGCTCTGCAGGGCAAGGAGAGCTCTTCAGAGTCCACTACATCTCTCATCAGATCCTAATGCAGGCTCAAACTGCCAACCCTACTGTCGGGAAGTGCTAGCACTACCACAGAGCTATTCTGGCCTCCAGTTAAAAATGATAACACTAACTTAAAAACCAATTTTACCTCAACATTTCTGACCCTTCTTTCATTGCAGCGATACCCATGGCTGGTTGCATTCTGATTTGTTTCCCAAGAAGTCAGTGAGACCGATGGCTGGTTGCATTCTAATCTCACCTGTTTCCTAAGAAGAGTCAGCAACTGGTAATTTTGGTAGGTGAGAGCATCCACCATCCAGTTATATTACCATAACACCTACAGACAATGAGTAGCAATGTGTGTGTGTGTGTGTGTGTGTGTGTGTGTGTGTGTGTGTGTGTGTGAAACCTAATTGTAGAAAACCCGCAATGGGGCTGATGTTACTGTATTAACTGCATTACTGTCACTTGGGTTTGGTCAGGACTCGAGTCCTGACAGTCTGTGCCAGAGGGTACACGACATATGTTTCAGCATGCTGCTGACTCCACCTACAAAGAACAAAGCTGATGCAGGCAACTGTGTAGTCTCTCAAAATGAATGAACGAATATACGAGGTGTTATACCACCACAGTTGAATACACATCCAGCATCCAATCTATCTTTTTTTTTTTTTTTTTTTTTACATGAACAAAGGAGGGAAAAAATCCAACACCTGTAATCTGGTGTTGGATTTTTGGATTACAGGTGTCCTCTATTCATAAAAAATCCTTAACAGTTGGGCTTGAACAACCGCAGGTTGAAGTTCGGGAGGACACCACTCTGGGGAAGCAAGTTCCAATGAGATACGATTTAGGGAATAAAAGAATTCTGATAGGCAGAAGTTCTGCAACATGGCAGTGTGACAGTCCAGTCATGAGAGCTACCAGATGTCCATGTAGCGCGGGAGAGGGAATGAAGAGGTGTGGCAAAATGGATGCTACTTCGTCTCAGCATCTGCCAAAAAAGTTTCGGTAAAATAATCCAAGGGAGGCAACATTCCTTCTTACCTGTAGGGGAAGTAGTTCATTTGTAATAGCAGGGTTATTAATAATTCTAACTGCTTTGTTCTGAATTTGTTGCAGTTGTTTTAGTGCAACCTCTCCACATCCATTCAACGGTGAGCAATATTCCAGATGAAAGTGCACATGACTCTTATACCATTACAGTTGTTAACATTCCCATGAGAATGGAAGATGGTTTCCACAGCTAAGTACACTGACATACATCAATGCAACTGCCAAAATTACTGAACATACAAGAACATATGACCCCCCAAACTTATGTTTGTGGAGTTTCCCTTTAAAAGGCAAAAATCACAAAAATAAAAAACGTGTGTGGGGGTAAATACCCCAGAAACAATTGCGACAAGTCTGCAGCAAACTGTTGAAGAAATTAAGCAATGGGAACATACAGAAAGTGTCCATTCAATAGTGTGGAGACAAATACTGAAGACTAGTGCTAGCTCGCACTACTAATTATCCAAGCTGAAAACAATTGTGTAACCACAATGAAATACGAGATGGGTATGGGGTAGCACCAAGGGGAGACCATATAGAGGCGCGAGAACAGAACGAGCGTTCAGGACAAGATGGATATACGTCCCCAACCACCACTCGCCCCTCTTCCCCTCAACGGAATCGACTAGAGATATGTCGCCAAGCCACATTACCCTCCACCAGGACCAGCGCTTAACAGACTCGGGGAAGGATCTGTGTACCGCCAGCCTCCCCAAGCAGGGCGGCGACAACGCCCACTGTGCTCGCAGGGGAGGGAACGCCCACCATGCCTTCTGCACCTGCAACCCCCGCCCTGAGCAGGACCACGGTGACACGCACCGTGCTCACTGGGGAGGGAACTCCTACCGTGCTTCCCTCACCTGCTGCCCCCACCCTGAGCAGGACAGCGATGACGCCCACCATGCTCGCTGGGGAGGGAACGCCCACCGTGCTTCCCTTACCTGCTGCCCTCACCCCAAGCAGGACCACGGCGGCACCCACCATGCTCGCCGGGAAGGGAACGCCCACCGTGCTCCCTGCACCTGCAGCCCCCGCCCTGAGCAGGACCACGATGATGCCCATGATGCTCGCTGGGGAGGGAATGCCCACTGTGCTTCCCTCACCTGCTGCCCCCACCCTGAGCAGGACCATGGAGATGCCCACCGTGCTCACTGGGGAGGGAATGCCCACTGTGCTCACCGGGGAGGGAATGCCCACCATGCTTCCCTCACCTGCAGACCCCGGCCTGAGCAGGACCACAGCAGCGACCACGGAGTCACTGCTGGAAGAGGTCAGGAGTGGCCCTATATATAATGAGTCCAGTGTCACCAAGTTACCTGTCACTGCCAGACTCCCAAAGTAGGCGAGACAGCAGGAAACCTCTGAAGGGCTCCCTGGAGAGGAGACACCACAGGCAGCTCCTGTCGGACTCCCGACGAAGGCGGGACAGCAGACACCAAACACGAAGTGATGCCCCCAGAACTCCCAGCTGAGACCTTCCTAAAGAAGCCAGCGAACTGCCCTCCACCAAGGGCAGGCGCAAGCAAGAGCGCCTACTCGACCGGTTCAGCCCCTGCCCCGAGGGCCAACATGCTGATGGAGGACTCTCCAGTGAAAGGCCTCCCTCTACAACACCCAGCAGCCCTCGCCAACAATCAAGAGTAAAATAGTGGTCCTGTGCTCCTTCAGAGAACGCACACCTAACAAGACACCTTCCACACCTGGGCGCCACTTACAGTTATCTTACCAGCCCACTAGTCCCAGACTCAGATCCTTATTTTTTTTTTTTCTTATGCAAGCAAGAAGGAACCAAAGGCCATGGGCCCGCAAACCGCTCCTTCCAAGAATAAACAAAAACAACACAAAAGAGAGCCAAATTCAAGATCCATTCATTTCGAGATGCTTGGACACACTGCGTTTGAAAGACTGAAGATTATAGAAAGTAGGAAATACAGACAGAGGAAGACAGTTCCAGAGTTGACCAGTTGCATAAATGAAGGACTGGGAGTAACAGTTAACTCTTGCATTAGAGAGTTGGACAGAAAAGGGATGAGAGGTTGTTGCTAGACAGGTACTACATGCCCGTCGTAGAGGTGGAGGGATGCAAGCAGACAGTTCAGAGGAACAGTGGCCATTGAAGTAGCGACAGAAAAGAGATAAAGATGCAACAGTGCGGCAAAGAGACAGAGGTTGAAAGGAGCTAGTAAGAGGAGGAGAGTTAATGAGACGAAAAGCCTTTGACTCCACCCTATTGAGAAGAGCTGTTTGTGGGGATCCTCCCCACACGAGAGTTGTACTCCAAACAGGGGCGAATAAAACCCGTCAACATCTGTGTAGGGGTAAAGAAGGTTCGGAGTCGGCTTAGCACACCTAATTTCTTGGAAGCAGATTTCACAAGAGATGTAATATGTTCTTTCCAAGATAAATCCCAAGTGAATGAAACCCCAAGCATGTTCGAGGATGATGTAGGAACGAGCTGGACATTATTAAACATCAGCGGGTACTCCTGTGGAAGGGTTTGTCTGGTTGACAGGTGCAAGAACTGAGTCTTTGATACATTACAAACAACAAGATTATTTTTACCCCAGTCAGAGATACAAGCCAATTCATATAGTGTGTGTAATCTATCATACTGTATTGTGTCAAGTCAATGTAATCTTTGTGGGTAATATATGTGTAAGACTGGTTAGCCTGTGTTTTTAAGCCCTGTTCCTTAGTTTGCATGCTCTGGACCCAGTCTTCAAAAGAACCCAGTATCAGACCCACATACTCAGAGAGCAAGAAGTTGATCACTGGCATAACGCACGACACCAAAAACATTCCACACACCCTCAAGGAAGATTAATCTTGGGCATCAATGTGTCAGAAGCACAAAGCACAACTTCAAAATAAACTCTGTTTGATCTTCAAAATTATAATCAAGCGTCTTGATTTAAAAATCCAGAGCCAAGTAATGTCTTGTGGGAAAAATGTACCAACCATGACCTATCAATGCCCATCCACTCATTCAAACATGAAAATACCAAGTAATACACCCATTCGTTTCATTTATAAAGGTGCCAACTTGCTTGCATGCATTGACCTTGGTCACCTAATGGTAACTTTCCATACTGCATGATATTGGCTGCCTCTCTGTTCAGTCCCTTATTCATACGGTCACACACTATGACCTCCTCCCAGGTCTTTTTCGATCTGCCACTCGCAATCCTACCCTCTATGTTCACACTTCTCACTTTCTAGACCCAATTGTCATTCCCCATCCTCTCCACATGCCCAAACCATCTCAACCTACCCCTCCTCATCACAACACCAATACACTACAGTCCCATCCTTCCTCTCAACTCCTCAATCATAAACGTAGCACCACCAGGCCTCACATTCAAGGATGCACTACACATCCACCTAATCGCTGTCATTTCTGTACATTTGAGCCTACAAACCTATGAATATCCTCTTCCTTTACTGCCGAGGTCTCTACCATACAGAATTATACTCCTATCCCATGGCCACACACAAAGATCCCTTAGCACAGAGGAAGTGTCCTCTCAATGTCAGGAGAGGCAACAGCTCCCCAAACTTCTTCCAACCACTCCCCACTCTAGCCCCAAAGCTAGCTCCAGCCCTATCTCCAGCAAATGACGTCTTCCAAGTAACAAAACTCTCCCACACTCAAGGGACACCAGCATGATCAATCCTTCCATGCCTACAATCTCCACATGTTCTCTCCAACACACTGCACTCACGAAGTCAACCTCTAACAACACTAGATCTCTTCTGCACACACTTAACAAATACTGCACAAGATGGAATTACTTTCCACACCCTTGTGGCAAACCACATGTGGTCACTGTCCCTCTTCTTTGATAGTACCACCACCAGTCCTAGACACCATTTGTTTTATCTGCATTTACTCTCCAGCCCTTATGTCCCATACCATCTCTCCACTTCCCATCTCTTTCCTCTGCCTCCCTTACATTTTCTGCCATCAACACCAAGTAAGCAGTATACATCTCCCAAGGAAGTCCATTCCTGGTCACATGAGAGGGCTTATAGCACCATGATAATAAGGGGCTCAAGACTGACCCTTGATGCATGCCAACATTCACAGAAAACTCAACACTCAAATCTCCATTCACACACACCAGGGTGCGAGCACCCACATACATAACCATAACCACTCTATCCAGCCACTCCTTGGGCTCAAGCTTATTGGCCACTTCCATCTCCCTTGGGGCTGTCAAAGGCCTTCTCCAAATCAACAGAAACAAAGTACAGATCCCTTTTCTTTCCTAAATTTTTTCATGAAGCTGTCGGACAATGAATATGGCATCAGCGGTCCCTTTGCCTGGCATAAACCCAAACTGCACCACAACAATATTCACTCTTTCTCTAATCATATCTTCTAGGACTCTCTTCATTACCTTCATTGTATGGTCCAAAAGTTTTATGCGTCTATAATTTCCTTATTCCAGGGCATCGCCTTTCCCCGTATTAACAATCCCATTCTTCAGCCAGTCATCTGGGACAACACTCATAATCATATTTATAAAATCAGTAACTAACCCGACTCGTATATCTCCTGAGGCCTTTAGAATTTCAGCAGTCAACCCAGACACACCTGCTGCCTTCCCCAACTGCATCCTAACTACTGCCCTCCTCACAGTAGCAGCATCAATCGAAGGCCAAGAGCCAGACACTGGATTCGCCAACTCCAAACCTTCACTGTTCCAGTCAAACTCCTCATTCTACCACCAGCTATAATGCTCTCTCCAGGCGTCTTAATATCCTTGCTGTTCATCATTACCTTTCCTTCAACATTCTTTACACACTGCTCACCTAAAATATCCCTGTTTTCCCTCTTTATCAGATTCAACACCTTAAATATCATATTCCTTTCAATGCTATTTAGGTTATACAGTAAAAATCTGATTTGGATATTGCCCCGTTATCAGATTCGACATCTTAAATATCATATTTCTTTCAATGCTATTTAGGTTATACAGTAAAAATCTCTGATTTGGATATTGCCCCGTATACATCTTTTTTTTCTACTACCCTGTATGCTTCATTTCTAGCCCTATGCTCAACAGCCAAGTATTCCTCCTTGTTACGACCCAATTTCCATTCCCGGAATGCCTTTTCTCCAGACTGCAGCTTCTACACCCTCATCCCACCACCAGGTTACCTTGCATCTTGAGGGGGGACCCCTTGTCCATAGGAGATTGTTCTTGAGAGCTCTGTACTGTTCACTAATACTTTTGTCTATGGCTCCCTGTTCATCCACCATTCTACTCTCATACAATAGAAGGCATACCTTACTGCATGGCTTTTCAATTTCCATATTTTCTATTCCCTTGCAAAACTGCAGCAATTTTCTTGATGGGTCAAAAGCTGCATTCCACCCCAATCCATCCATCATCCATTCCTATATCTCCCCACGAGAAGCATACGAACCCGGGGCTAGGCAAGTTAGTCCCGACATTTAAGACAAAGAGGGACCAGCCTCATCCTTGAGTGGCATTATGTGGGCAATAAACCCCATCCACCCCTTGGATTTAACCTACACAGGCTCAATCCGATTGGAGCACCCTAATTACCCACTAAACCACACTAGGTGCCATAATTTCGTTATATGGTTACCACCCAGCAGAGTTGTAAATATGCCTCTACAAAATTTCACTTTTAACATTTAAAATGTGGATATCTGATGAACTTTCAGCAGCATTTCACTTACCACTCAAAACAGACATAATACACAAAAAGCTAACATGAAGTGTGCATGCACACACACACGTTACAGTTTATCAATTCTTCACTCATCATTTCATGTCTAATCATAGGATGCCTGATCTATTATCTGATAAAGGTTATGTTACATGGCAATTAAACCTGTACATTCTCTACCTTATCATTACCTGTACATACATATAATCAGCATTCACTTGCCACTTCTCCAATTTTTGTGTTTTCTGTTCCTTGATCCTACCTCACTTCACCTGCTGAAAACAGTGGTGGGGATGATGATTTCTCACTAAAGAAAGTCAGAGGTCTTCCATAAAATCTAAATTTAAACTTATCAAGCAAAAAAAAATCCAAACTAGTAACTGATGAAGATAAAGATCAGGAATTACCATCTACTGTGGTACACAAACATTCTGGTACCTGAAAAACAAACCATCTGGGATAAAATAAACATTAAAATTAATACTACACTTTGTAAACCACTTTCAATTAAGGTGTCTACTAGTCACAATCTAATGAGCTGGAAAAGGGGTATTCTACAATCAACATTCATCAAACAAATTTGTATTAAGGTATGTCCAATTCAACAATCAAGATGAATATGAGTGTGCCTGATTTCCTTGCCAAAGCTGAGCATGGTTATTTCACCTTTAAATCCATATTCACTGCAATACTATCCACTGTAATTCAACCTCATCCACCTGACTAATTTAAAAGGCTAGATCTAAGGTAAAAACTGACTGAATTTTAAGACTTTATTGAGAAGGAATAACTGGCAATTTAAACCAATTAGGTCTGATGTTCCATGGTTGTCCTTGATGTTAAAGCCTGCAAGAGAGAGACTTTATGTTAGAAGTGGAATCTGAGCATGGCTCAATATTATCATCATCCTTTTCTCTTGAATGATTCTAGAGACAACTTCAAGTGATGGCACCAGTATAATCAGCCAGGCAGCTCTGAAGCCTCATTATACAACTGTCCCTCAACTCCCCAAAGTCCCAAAAGGAAGAAGGTGAATAGCAGGAAGAGGATATCTTCAGCCTGCAATTCACCAGGTTTATGTTTAAGTGAACCTGAGCCCACCACAACTTCAATCCAACATAATTTTTTGGTTTATTACTGGAACTAATGGACAAGATTATTTAATTATGAAATGCAGCTCATACTGAAGGCTTTAATTAAAGCCTGTCTAACCAAACCAGTGCACAGATTCTATCCTAACCAGAAGAGGGTAACAGGGAGATGGGGCAGGGAGGTTGAAACAAAGAATTCTCACTCTTACGGAGAAACATAGTATATCAAAGTAAAATATTCTTTCTTGGAAAAAGATTTTTTTTGCAAAAGTACTCCTCCATAGGGACATTTTAAACATACAGAATTATTCCCAAGCAGCTAATACTTGCAGCACTCTATCACACCAATAACCACCAAGAGAAAAGCTGACATGGTAACATCTTGATACAAGGTTCTGAGCATTAGCAGTAGCAAATTCAATGAAAGCACACATAGCTACATTTAATGTAACTATTTTCCCACACAGTACCCGTGCAATACAGAAGCTCTGTTCATTCAATAATGGATAAAAAAAATTCACCTATTGTACATGCTTGAGGTATCTGTAACTGTTTTAAGCAAAAATTATCCTTTTCATTAACAATCATTCCACTTGCTTAACTTGATGCAAATTAAGAACAACCAAGCTCAGTTTGTTTGAAATCAAGCACTTACAAATGGTGCACTGGCACAAAAAATTAAATGCAAAATCTATTCTTCAAAACATTTACCTTGATGAATGCAGTACCATGCAATTTAAAAGGCAAAAGCAAGAATACACATACAGTACAAAGCAGCATGCAAGCAACTAACTAATAACATAGATAAACAACAGACAAGCATGCAGCAACTTTCATGCATTACAACAATTTGCATTCATAGTTACAGACCAAAATACCAGGGGGAAAAAGTATAGTAAGTTGAAAAATCTAATACTGCAATTTCACCCAAACATTAGCATAACACACACAAATCAGCAATTAAGGAAGGATAATATGTGCAACAAAGCACCTGGCCTTAACAAAATTTTCACTGTTTATATACCTGTATTTGTATTCATTTGGAAATATGAATAAAAGCTGAGGCATTCTACTTCAACAACCAAGCCCTACATCCCATTAACCCCTTCAATTTGGTTTTCTACTTTAGTTGCTGATTAATGCTACCTCACAATGAATTTACAGTAGTTAAGAAAGACCTCTAATACGGAATGGGTTAATGAAAGCAACATCAACCCCCTGCAGTTCCTCGTCTCTCCTGAGATGTATAAAATTACTTGGGAGATACCAAGAATAAAATATAAACTATGTCTCCAGACCAAAGGAATTAATAAATGGGGTGAATGTTGCAAAAAATCAACAAAATAAAAATTAATGTAAAGCATAAAAGCTGAAACTATCAACAGTGCCCAATGAAATGGCTGTACATTCTAAGAAATTCTCTGTGCCATCCCACTGGCATTCTATTTCCACAATGTGCTTTATATATTCAAACTGCTCTTATGATGCTTGTTGAGAACACGTTGTAAGCTAAAACACAGGACTCTCTATGGTTTATAAATTTTATGGCCCATTCCTGTGGGCATGCAGTTTTCAAGTTGTCACATGAACATATCCCCATACCTATTTCTGGATTTTACCACACATAATCTTTAGGTGGGATCGTAGAATCAAGATGATAACACTGGTTACGATGATGAATTCCTCAACTTTCTTATATACCCACTTACAAAATCAGCTATCCACTTGGCCTTAACAGAATGGTGCTGGAAAATCTTCATGCAGTGTCACAGATGTAAAGAACTGCCCAGTTATATAAGAATTTCTTAATTCTTTCCCTATCCTCTGAAAGGAAGGTAGTAGATGGTTACCACCCAGCATAGTAAATGGTTTCCTGGTGCACAGGAAACCATTTGGCTTGTTACTCAATGTAGAGTCACCCACAGGCAGAGGGATGACGAAAGATTGAAGGAAAGAAAGACACAAGAGGGAGTATAAAAAGTCACCCATAAGCAGAAGGACAAGGAAAGA
>JAGKTI010008120.1:0-21680 GCA_018397915.1 Birgus latro | reverse complement strand
ACACACACACACACACACACACACACACACACACACACACACACACACATTTACTGAGGAACTGTACTGGACCACCTCTTTAACACTGAGACAAGGACAATCTAGGGGAATAAACTCCAGGGGAAAACACACACAAAATAAGAAAGAAAAAAGGAATTATCCCTGAGCTAGGGCAATATAATGTTTGGCTTTGAAGAATAAACATGGGAAGAATAAATTAGTTTGGCTGTAGCAAGAATAATGAGAAAAGTCGTTGTTGTGGTGAAAGGATTTAGTGATATTGTTGACAGTGAGGTTAATGAAAAGGTGAATAAATTTGTCTAGTGATAGAAGGAAGCGAATATAAATCGTTTCTCCGTTGTAGGCGTAAGTTCTTAATTCGTCTTCACGGTAATGTAAGGAAGAAAAGCGAAAAATTTTAGAAGACTGTAGGTGAAGGGACAAAAAAAATAAAAGCAAGAAAAAGGCGTGGGTGCTAAGAATAAGCTTCACATAATCTGCTTCATTTTATATTCATAGCAAGATAAGAGAAGACATAAAAACGGTTGAAGAAGAGGATAAAGTATGGGAGGAAGAAAGACAGTAGATGATTGAAAGCAGGAAGGAAAAGGCGTCATTGCTAAGTATGTATGGCAAAGTCTACTTATTCTTTCTGCAGAGCCATGTAAGGCGTGGAAAAGGAGAAGAGACCGAAAAAAAAAGGAAAAAAAAAAGGAAAGCGAACAAGGAAGAATGGTATGTGAAAGGAACAAAAAAAGATGACGGAAGAAAATGAAAGGGGAAAAAGAAACGGGAAGGAAAAACTGAATAAGAAGGTATTAGGAGGATTGGAGAAATGAAAGTAAATGAAAAAGAAACGAAGTAAAGAATAGGAAGAAAATGACAAACTAGGCAAGGAAAACGAGAGAAGGTGAAACTAAGGAACAGGAAAAAGGATGGAAGACAAAAAATAAAGTGTGGGCGACAATGGGGATGCAAGAAGGAAATGAAATTAAGTAAGGAAGGGAAAGAGGAAGGAAGGAAAGGATCAGAACCAAGTACAGCGAAGAGCATAGGCAAGGTAAAAGTAAGGAGAGAATAAAAATAATCTAAGGAACACAAGAAGAAATACAAGGAAAAAAGAAAATCAAGTAGAGCGTATAGCGTATCTCTGATCATCCCACGTGACCGCAACGCAGCCTCCCACCGCCGCCGTAGTAAGAATGAGATGGGCTTGTGAATGAATGAACGTGCTACTGGTTTTGTGAATGAATGGGTAGCGGGAATCAGCTGACGTATCTGGGGCAGTGGCCGCGGGCGCTTGGCAAACCCACCACCACAGCTCCTCTCTCTCTCTCCCTCTCCACTACACCCCCCGTCTCTCCCTTCCCCCCCCCCCCCCCCCTCCCCCCCCCCCCCCCCTCTCTCTCTCTCTCTCTCCCACCACCCTCCCCCTTTCCCCACCACAGCCTCTCTCTCTCTCTCCATTCTGACTTGGGCATGAATGGTTGCCTCTAGCCCACTGACTGATGACTCTGTGGTTGTACAATGACTGCGAGAGTGACAGTGGTGTTCTCTCGCTAACTCCACACACTCATACTAGGTAATCTCTCTCTCTCTCTCTCTCTCTAACGACTCGGCCCTATAATAATGATGATGGCTGCGACGTTTAATTTTCTTTTCAGTTTCATTTATAGTATTTGGCTGCTTCGTCACCTCTTGGGATAACTGTAGTGGTAGTAGTAGTAGTAGTAGTAGTGGTAGTAGTAGTAATAGAGTAGTAGTAGTATTAGTCGTAGTTGTTGTTGTAATAGCAGCAGCAGCAGTAGTAGTAGTAGCAGAAGTAGTAGTAGTTATGGTGGTGGTGGTGGTGGTGGTGGTGGTGGTGGTAGCGGCGGCAGCTTCTGAATATACAATTACGGTCAGTAATCCCTTTACACAACTGGATTCCTGAACTAATGAAACGAGATTCCAACCCAGATCGTCCTAGATGACCAGTATAACAAAATCTTATTAAGCTCTGGCACAGCTCCGAGACGGTGTAAAGGGACTATTGACCACAACCGTACGTGGTGTGTTCATGGTCGAGTGGAGGTGTGGGAGTGAAGGTCTGGGGGAAGGAGGAAGAGGGGGAGTGACGGCGGATTCTTTGCGTCTCAGGTCCTTGGTTAGAGTGATATTCTAAGTTTGGTATCCTTGGGTGATGGCATTGATCCGGTTGTTAGTCGCGGCTGCTGTGATATAATACGAAAATTTTGGCATTTCTGTCGAGTAAGTGTTAGTGATTAGTTATGGTTGTAGTGATGGGGTAATGTTGCAGTCCTTGGCGTCCGTGTCGGCTGAATCCTAAGGCACCTTTTAAGTGATTTTCTAATGTTAACCCCTTGAATCTGATGACGTATTTTTTTTTATAGTTTATTATTGTCGTTTCTATTTCCGAGCAATATAACTTAACTTAGATATGCTGTCTCAGTCAGAACAGGTTAATGAAGGCTGTGTGAAACTCGTCCAGTCCCTTATTATCTCAAATTAAATATAAGTATCTGAAGGTGGCAAGAATAAAGTAAATAGTGTGTCATCGTGGTGGGGTGGTGAAAAATCCTTAGCGTCCGAGTCAGCTGTGTCCTTAGTCATGGTTGCAGTGATATGCTAATGTTGCACGTCTTGGCTGCGACGGCAATTACTGAGGGGTATGTTGTATGTCTGGGGGCTCATTCATAGCCACGACAGCCGTATTCATAAAGTTTCTTAAGTCGTGTATAAGAATGCCTGTTCGTATCTTCACTCGGTCAATTCCACGTTTCAACCAAAACGGAGTGAATAGTGACGTGAAAATTACAATAGAGGTAAATGATTCATGGTGATATTTAACTGCTCTGGAAACTTTTTATCGGAAAATTTTGACAAGATCGTCCATGAATATGAACCAGAACCTTCCTAGTCACCACTGGATGAAGACGGATCACACTGGCTGAGGACGGATTGGCATGGGGAGAACATTACCTGGAAGAACTTAAATTTATACCTACACATTGCAGAGTGATAGTGGCTTCGTGCGGGATATATTATAGTAAGTCACAAAAATATAGGTTGATAGACAGACAAATATTGGCAAAGAGCGATCATTTGCTGAGAGAATTTAGCCCCCTTATTATGATAACATTTTTAATTTGCTATCATCAAACAATTTTACTCAACTTAAGGGAGAATTGTCAAGCTTAAGAGGTTAGCTGTGCCCTTTATTGACTATTTACTAACCATGCCAATATAGTAAGTCTTCCCTACACTGTAATATTATCTGGAGGCAGCATTAATATAATACAAAAACAAATAATCGAACTCATCTTTTGTTGAGTAAAAGCTGGGGAGTTGTGTGATATCAAACAGTTACAGTTAGTTTTTGCCTTCCGTAACAAAACGAGGCCACTTCCGCAGCCTGAATACCAAGTCTTGGTTGCATTAAATTCGGTGAGATTTAGTTATGAGGCAGAAATGAGTCTCCGTGGGTATTAGTCAGATCGCCTTTGTAATCTGACTGCACTTGGTCATAATGTAAACCGAGAGTGAGTATGGTTCTGCGTCAGCTTAGAACAAACGCACTACGTCCAGAAGTATAGTAACAGTAACTCACAATTACTGGAACAGCATCCTCAGTAACTCTAGCATGCTGTCGAATCATAGCTTGGGTGCTGAATGCTTTTCCTTTCACTTTTCCTGCTTCAGAAGTTAAACAGCAATTGTTATTCAGTGTTGAGGTAATTGTTGGGGTGGTGCACTCATACTTCCATGTTTTTGGCACCTCTAATACATCAGAATAAGGTTTATATTTTATTATTCAGTTCAGATGGAGTAAGACATGTACACATTTTTAATCTCTTCACTACGACAGGCGCTGACGAGGAGCCTACACATGGCGACGATGGGTACCCTGGTTGGAGCAGCTGCAGCATCCACCCAGGAAACAAACACATATTTTCATGTACCTTTCCGTGGGAAGGACCCTGACCTGACCATGCTGAGAGGCTGTCTGCCACAATGTGGCGCCGGTTCCCCACACAGTTAATCCCATAAATGCAGTTGCCTACCTGTGGTCGACGGTCTGCTTCGTCAGACAGACCGGGATTAAACAACAACGACTACGAACGACTTTTTTTTCTTTTTGTTACCACTGTACGATTTTTTTAAAATTAAAAACCGGATAATAAGAAACCAGAGGTATCATAATCTGAATAAAATCTTGTGGGTTTATCATGAATAAGATTAAAAGGACGTCATGGTTGTGAAAGGGTTAAGTTTTTGAAGTTTAAATCATTGAGTACAAACTTGTAAGACAAACTGGTGCCCGAGCATTGCAGTCATAGTTAAATCATCACATAAACATTTTGTCAAACAGTCGCACTCGTAATACAGCGCATATAAATGGAGATGCTTGTTGTGGAGTGGTGTTTAGTGGTGTAGTGGAGCTGTGGTGTGGCGGGAGTGGTGCAGTAGTATTGTGGTACGGGGTTTGGTGATGGTGTTATGGTTGTGGCACCAGGCGCATCTGAACTTAAGCCAATGGACTGCAGGTTCGGTGTGTCCCTCTCCTGCAGTCTTCCATCCTCCTCTCTAGGGATGAGAAGGAAGCAGTGGGATGTTTGTACAACCACGCAGCGGAACCGTCCGGTTATATTAGTGCCACCGCGTGAAGATGTCCTACCCCAGCACCGGTATAGTGATGTAATGATGCTTAATGGTGTGGTGGTGCTTAATGGTCTGTTGGTGTACTAGTGTAGTGGTGTTTTAGGCGTAGTGCTGTGTAGTGGGGTTGTCGTGTGGAGTGGTATAGAGGTGCTTAGTGGTGTAATGGTGTTGTGATGTCTGTTGATGTAATGCTTGTTTATGTCTAATGGTGTAGTAATGCTTAATAGTGTAGTGATGTCTGGTGATGTGGTGCCTAGTTGTGTTGTGATGAAATGAGGTCGTGATACTCATTTGTGCAGTGGTATAGTGTTGCCTAGTGGTGCTCAGTAATATAACGGTGAGTACTGTTAGGGTTAATGAGGGTATTTACGAGGTGTGGTGGGGATGGAGGGCAGCTGGGGTGGGGGATTACAGGTACTCAGTAAGGACGGGGCAGGGGGGGGGGGGGGTTTACAGGTACTCAGTAAGGACGGGGCAGGAAGTACCACAACCGGGGCCTACCTGCTGCTGGATGGGTAATTGACTAGTATTCCTTCCGAAGTTTGTACAGTATTGACACCATGAGTATACACCAAACAAATTTTCTCCCCTCCCCCTTTTTTTTCGTTTGTTTTGTGTGTGTGTGTGTGTGTGTGTGTGTGTGTGTGTGTGTGTGTGTGTCTGTGTCTGTGTCTGTGTCTGTGTATTAAGAAAGAAAATAGGTATATACGAGAGCCAGAATAAAACTTCGTTCATTGCAAAATTGTTGTTTACAGTACATTTTTCATACCAAAAATCAAATTCAGTAAGAAAGATTAACCGAACGAAACTGTTCCTTTGCTGACCAGTTATATACATGAACAACGAACAGTACGATACTAAATGACCATAGTACTAGGGAGTTATACAGAAAATGAATGATTAGATGGATAAGGTTTTTGTTCTGTTTTTCTGGAAGAGAGCAGCGTTCCGGGCATTTAGCTTTGGGTTCTTTCTTACTTGCATAAAAAGCGGATTCTGAATGTTCATCCTTAGGGAGGGGAATTCAGTAGAGGTTTCAGAGTTGCAGTATCTTCTGTCCCAGCTATTCATAATTGTAAAGTGAGAATGAGACTGAGTACGCAGAGAAACTACATGATGTCATTGAGAAGAAAAGTGTTGATGACCACACGTGTTTATATTACGTTGCTTGGAAAGCTGTATGTGTCGAACACCCCCTCCTTCCCCCTTGCACACACACACGCGTGAAAACTGCACATCACACAGAGGCGAACGACACTTTTGTCTGTGTAGAGTCGACAGCTATGAAGGGCTGAGAAAAGCTTGGTATTTTGGTTATGTTCCCTTGGTCTCACCTAAACAGATGGAGTAATCAGATAAATGTACTGAGATGAGACGCGGAAGTCAATAATGTAGTAAAGGCAAAGGGTTAATCTGGCAGATTTTTTTAGGAAAGAAAGATGAAACTTTTTATTTTCTGAGGCATTGAAAACGCCTGATAATTTTCACCAGTCATTATCCAGTAGGTCAGAGTTAGATGCAATACTGGCTTATTGCGTTAGTATCGTAATGACTGATGTGATAGAAGCTTAAGACTGGTGGAAAAGTGAAGAGTACAGTCATCAGTATATTAATGTATGGGAACAGATGTACAGCTCAGGCCACTGATAAACAAGAGAAAGAAAGTTGGCGGAATGCTGTACTCATTAATATTGAATGGCATAGATGGAACTGCAAGAGGGTAGTGTGGAAACAAGATTTGTGCCAGCATCCACCGAGAGCTCAGGATGCTTGTAGGGCAATAACAAAAGTTTCACTAAAACTACAAAAGCAGAGTGACTTAATTTTAGGGGAATGTTGGATCACCTCAGGAACATCCCTGACGGAACCTATGCTAGTGGTCGGCCAGATAGTCGAAAGGGAAGATGCTATAAAGCGTTTTTGTTGGGGAAAGATTCCTTCACCATTATCAACATTGTTATAACCGCGTTCTTCTTTAATATTTGGGGCTTTTAATTTGGAAATAAAAGTCATGAGCCTTCCAATATATTACCAATATGTCGGGAATCGAACCCGGGACCCTCAGGTGAGAGCCAGGCAGCATACCACTACACCACGATCAGGTAAAATCTCACATTGTAACAATCTTGTAACCAATGTCGCTCCGCTCCCACTGGGGGCCTGAAGAGGATGAGATAACCCCCTGGCACTCGGGCAAGTAGATGCTTTTAATCTATCCCAAGCACTTACGGCAAGTCAGAGTGAAGAAAGAAACCTGTACTTTACACAGGAAAAATCATACAATACAGTATATTAACAATATGCCGGGAGTCGAACTCGGGACTCGTAGGTGAGAGCCAGGCAGCATACCACTACACCACGACCAGATAAAAGTTATTTCACATCGTCACAATCCTGTAGATTAAAAGCTTCTACTTGCCTGAGTGCCTGGGGGTTATCTCATCCTCTTCAGGCCCACAGTGGGGGCGGAGGGACATTGGTCACAAGATTGTGACAATGTGCGATAACTTTTACCTGGTCGTGGTGTAGTGGTATGCTGCCTGGCTCTCACCTAAGAGTCCCGGGGTCGACTCCCGGCATGTTGTTAATATATTGGATGATCTCTCCTGTGTAACGTACAGGTTTCTCTCTTCAGACATTAGAGCCATTGACGGCATCAGAAGGTTAGAAAGAGACTAAATGTGACCAGGTTTTCAGCAAGAAAAACTGCTGGTACAAGGACTTGGCAACGTATGGGCCAAGAATTACAATTCTTGGAAATGAAAAAAGTAAGTTAGGGAACTTATCAGGACAAGATGCCGTGATAGTGCTGAACCCACAGAGAAGCAAAAGCATATTATTTCTAGGATAGGCTGATGAAGGAATAGTAGCACAATCGTCCGTTGCATAGAAAAAATAAAACACTTAGTGATAAGTTGAAGTTTATCAGAGGAAAAGACAGCAACAGGTCCGGCCAAGTGGAAATTGAAGAATTTGACATTTCGTTTTCGTTTTCTCTTTTCTTTTTCTTTTTTATGTCAAAAGTGTTAGAAACATTAGAGCTGGAAATATCATCAGACTTGGAGTTATTAAAGTACTTAACATGGCAAAGAACAGCTTTAGCAAGATTCCAGGCAGAAACAGTGTTATTGTTCCAGTTCAGTCGTAAGCTGGCAAGAGCACATTTTGGCAATCATCTATTTGTTAGACTAAACATAATCAGACTACTGTACAGCTTTTGAGATTAGCCAGGGAGTAAGGGAAAGAATATATTCATTCACGGGGAAGTGGATGACTGTTATGGTACATGCTTCAAATTCAGGGGTTTTTGATCGTGTAAGTAATAGGCATCCAACGGGCAGTCAAAGAAATTCCGCCTGAATTGTCAGACATCTCCTAGAGAGTCCAAAGGCTTTCGTAAAGCGATAGGACAGGCTACTGGGACACGACTGAAGATGGAGGAGCCCAACAGTGGACAATAAAAAAAACAACAACTAAGCACAAAGATTAGACGGAAGAAAAAGCTAAGTACGTTGGAATTTTCCCCAGGATACAGAAAGCGTATCATGCGGTTTACGTTGCTTTAAAAGTCATCAGCCTTTGGGACCGCAGTGCCTCCCTCACCTGAATTCATTTGGCAGTGGCGTGAATAAAATCCGAAGGTGTTCCAGCCGTTCTTGAGGGACCAAATGAGATACATCTGAACCATGGGACTTGGGTGTTTCCAGCAGCTGAATAAAATCTTTTGGTGGAAGCAGAAACAAATGAATACGTAAATGTAAACTAATCGTCCCAGCCTTCCATTAGAGGTTGGTGATAGAAACATATAGAGAGGAATGCCATAGAGTGCTTGGAACATCATATTTCGTGCAATGGAGATTTCAGATATTTAAAAGTCAAATGGGTCGCTCAGGAGTGATATAGTCAGACAATTCTAGATAGTCAAAAGAATTAATGAAGAAATAAATAACGTCGACGTAACAAAAGCTGAGAGTTAACGCAGCCGGTGTAGAGAGTTAGGAATATTAAATGAGAAGTAAAAGAACAAGAAGGTCGTTAGGCAGATGCATGTAACAGTCACCTTTGCCCTGGAAGTGAGTATAATGTATGAAGATACAAAAATAGGAGTTTCTGCCAGTAGTTTTAGTTGAGTCTTGATTGATATAAAAAAAAATATATAAGAAATGATGACATTTGAGAAGTGTTCTGCAAAGAGGATATATGAGGAAAAGTACAAATTTCGCAGAAGTTAATGAAAAGTGGGTCAGACAGTGGCCTGGGACATATCCAGGGGTCGTCATAGGAAAAGAGGCATTCAGTGGGGACGTTTTTGCTCTCCTCTCCTGGGGAATTTGAGACATATACTGTATACTGACACCATTTTAATTTAACACCTTGAATCCGGGCGACGCCTCTCAGTTCACTCTTCCTGCTACTAGATGATTTTCTTCAGCTGAGGAAAGGCATCTGGTGCTGAGGGAGCTTTCAAGTCATTATCTGACCCCTCAAGTTCATGAAACCCGTCCTAAAAATCGTATGGAAATTGCATAATGAAATGAAAGACATCCCCGGACTGTGTGTGTTAAGAAGGTAACCAAAACATCACCTTGACTTACTTTTTATGTCTGAGATTAATTGGCCGCATTGAAAATTTTCTTCTGTTTTCATGTCAGTTGGGTGGCTGTAACAGACTCCAATTCGTTGCAAAAACTGAGAGCAAAAAAAAGATTACGAAATTTGGAAACTGACAAGAACAAATCATGCTTCTTTCTTTGCTGTCTGTCTAAATCTCTAAGAAAGAAGTATCGGTAGAACAGACAGGACGAGGCATTAAGGTGAGGACTTTGGAAGCAGAGGAAGAGGGAGGAGAGGATAAGGAGCAATTAAGATGGTGATTGTGGAAGCAGAGGAAGAGAGAGGAGAGGAGAGGATAAGGAGCAATTTTCCCAGTACATAAGACTGACAGGTGAGGGAGGAGTTAGTCATGGGATGGACAGGGGCTAGCCTCAACCCCCCTCCCCCCTTCCGTCCTACCATAACCTCCCAGTTCCCCATCTGTCCCCTCCCAGTCCCCCACCTATGCCCTCCCGTCCCCCTTACACACTTCCCTTCTATTCTTGACCACTCGCTCTCCTTACGAGTTCAGAGCTACCAGACTGTGACATAACTGGCGTATCTCGTTAAGGCGGTGTGTAGTTGAAAAGACTAGAGAATAATTAATAGCATTTTAATTTTTGATTGTATCCCAGTAAATCCTATATTCCATTCAGGTTTTTAGATAATATAAAAAAGGAGGATAATTAATACCTGTCTTTATGCATCTAAGATTCAGGATCAAGAAGACTGGTCCTGCGGAACTTGGAAGATTTTAAAAGCTTTTGAGAAATCAGGATAGAAAAGTTGTATAGATGTGAGGGAGGTTGAGGTTAAGTGGGCTTATGAGAGGGGCCGCCACAGCCCACGGGCCCAGGTCAGCGCTCCCAGGCGGCCGGGGTGGTCTTGGCTGTAACGGGACGCTCCCCCACGCTCACCGCTCTTGTAATTACTGTATTATACTGGCCACGGCTACAGGTGGGCATGGGGGGGTCCCTCTGGCTAACTTCACAATACCCACACTTAACCTTCCACTCGCCTTTTTAATGATGGACGGACTAGAGTGAAACAAGCTAACAACTAATAGCTCCACGTGAACTAACAAGTATCACCTTCAAACCCATGTCGTATTCTTGCTACCTTCAGACCAATTTATTTAGCTTTAGAGAGACATATAGAACTATGGGTTCGATATACAGACAACTCACTGATCCCTTCACTCTTAGATTAGTAAAACCCGTTGTAGATAGCAAGAGTAAGCCAACAGAATATGTCACCTACTTCAAAGAGAGAACCACACTCCTTCTTTAATAGCAACTTGGGGGACTGGAGTGAAACAAGCTAACAACTAATAGATCACATTGGATTAAACAATAACCCCCTCAGCACAGTGACGAGATTAGTAAGTTTAGGAAGGACTTTCATAGTTACGGGGGTTAGATGTAGCTGGCACCCACTTCTTCACACCAAAAGCCCTATATTTATTTCAGGAGAGACTTATAGAACTAGGGGGGTTAAGTATGCTAGTGTCTTTCATTATAACAAAGAGTCTTGAAAGGACCATTAGGTAAATTGCTGTTTACATTCCTTTGTACTCTTTTGTACTTCCTTGTATTCCCTTCCACATATTTTCTTCAGTACCTATAATCCACTGGCCGTATTGAACAAACTGCTTTCTGGACTGGAGAGAAGCAGACTGTTAACCAATAGACAGAACTGGAGAAATCTGGGAGGCCCCTTCGTCCTGTGGTGGATTAGCATAGGCAGTTAAGTGGTGCTGCGGATGATAATAGTGTCTACAAAACTGCTTGGCTTTTCGCTGTTGGTGTCTTCTTGTACCATGCGCATGTTGGAGTACTTGGCGTGTGGCTGTAGTATATGCAGTACCGTTGGAAAGGTTGGGTTGACTTCTGGGAACGACAGAGGCTGTGTCAGGTTGCCTTTTTGCCGGGCGGGGGAGAGGAAGAAGTACCCAGATACCCTGAAGCTTAATTCTCTGGAAGTGCCACTCACTCCAGCGGCCGTATTACAAACAGTTAACCCTCTCAAAACGATTATCTTATAGTTTTTTCTTGCTGCATCCAGACGATTTTTCCACTGAGAAAATATTCCTCGCAAAGATGGGGTTAACTACGGCTGTATTAAACCCCACGATGCAAAAAATCTCTGCTAAGCTAAAATATATGGTCTGAAGGTGCAAGAATGAGATCAAAATTATATCATTGTAGTTTTGTAATTATTTCTGCACGTGGTTGGCTAATACTCAGTTCTGTGCCATATCTGCAAGCTGTGTCGATTTTAGAATGATTTAAACAATATGCAAGGGAATATTTACGAGTAGGTGTGATATGCAAAATAGTCACTGATAATGTGATACAAAGTCTCCAAAACTCCCGATAATATAATACTTGGATTAAAGTGATCATGATAGGCATGTGGTGAACTGCAATTAACTCTTTCCTGGCGGTTGTTTTTATGAGAAAACATTTGTCAGTTGTCCATACATGTTCAGTCTAACAACTCGACAAAACTGATAAACAAGCTGAGAACACAGGTTTTGCAGGATTATGAGTGGGTCGTGGCACATAGTGCCGTCAAGAAGGAGGATCGAATCATCGGGTGTCGTATATCTTCAGACCTTGAGGTGTCCGACGTATGCACTGTCGTGTACAAACGTTCCTTCCACCAGTCAGCCGCAGTGGGAATCAAAATCTTAAGTTTCTGTCAATATGAATTTCCTCCGGCCGCCTTGCGAATTAAAATGTATATGAATATTGTAGACTCACCATGTTGCAGAATGTGAAGTATGGGCCAGTGGACCACGACGTCATTGTGAACAGACCCACATACGAACTTGTGAAGATACAAAATAGATATTACTTCCTGACGTCATACTTCAGGTTCTCATCTAGGGGGACCAGGGGAAAAAAAAAAATGCAGCCTCATCTTGGTTTAACCCTTGCAGCACTACGATATGACAGTACTGTATATTGTTCGTAATTCCAGACGATTTAATTCAACTTAAGACAGCACCTTTCATTTAAACATGTTAGTGAAAGCTAAATATAAACCCTCCTGTATGAAAAGTCTCTTGTAAGAAGAATAGTCATTAAACAGCAAGATTGGAATAGAAAGAACTTCGTCGTAGTGAAGGAGTTAAGCTATACAATTCTTTCAGACTAGATAACGGAGAGGCCGTTTAGAAATTCATTAATCCCTCCAGCATAAGGAAATCGTTTTTCAGCTGTATTTTTGCCACCACCAGATACATTTAGTTAACTTAGGAAAGATGTGTTTGTATTGAATGGACAAGTAGAGGCAGCATTTTGCCCCTTAAGTTCGAAAAGACGTCCCTGATCTGAATACATCCGTCAGGAGAAAATACGAAGAAAATACATAAGCCATCATTGTAGCGACGGTGTTAAGCATAATTATTCCTGCAGATTGGATAACAGAATTATATATCATTTACCTCTTCCATCCGGTGAAGTTGTCTTTTCTTAATTTTAACACGCCATGCGATTTTATTTGGCTTATATGGGATCTTGCGAGGTTGAAGGTTAGATATAGGATTTTTGTAAGCTACAAGACGCTTTCATGTGGAATAAAATTGTCCAATGGAAACATAATTAAACTTTCAAAAAAATTAATCCAGGATAATGGTTAATCTGTTCAGTCGGAGAGATTCTTAAGCGGTTCATTCTTGGCATTTGCAAGTGATTTTATTGAGTTTAGATAAGATTTTTTAAAAATTGGACATGTTATAAGTCTTTATTAGCATTGTCAGCGCAAGACATTTTCGAGTTGAACTAAATTGGCTAATAGTTTAAGAAATTACATAAAATGTACGTCTTGTATAGAAGGGGTTAAATTTCTCGCCTCTAGGTTGGTCTGAGCCTTGGGTGAATGCGAGTAAAAAAAAAAAAAAAACGCAACACTCAAAGGTCAGACTCACAGTGATTCATCTTACATGGCCACACACTCACAATGATGTCGAGATCTGGAGCTAAAGGTGTAAGATACTGCGTACGTAAGATATTGCGTGCGTAAGATACTGTGTGTTGTAGGTGTCTGGGATTAGTTAGGGTGTCTGTCATCATCGTCGTCGTCATTAACAACGTATGCCAGTCCATTGCTGTCGGAAGTGCCATCTCAGTTTCTCCCTGTGTACCCTTAATAAATGGGTTATTTTGTTACAGTATTAACTTCAGGACAGACATAAGTATGGCGATAGACTCGTTGGTAGATGGACAGATAGACAGATTGATAGATAAAGCCAGGAATAGACAGACAGGCAGATAGATAGATAGAATATTCAAACGTGTGTAATATCATTAATATGTAGTGTGTGTGTGTGTGTGTGTGTGTGTGTGTGTGTGTGTGTGTTCATGTACGTGTAAGTGAATGTGTGTAAGTTTGCGTGTGTAACTGTACGTACCACTCCCTCCCCCTCTCCTGTAATTACAGTGGGCAGAGCTAAGTACAGTGGGGCACGTGTAGCTGTATCATGCAATGTAGTGGGGGACCAGGGTTGGGTACTTGGGTTACAGTTAATGGGGGGATGAAGCAAGGGGTACAAAAGGAGAGAGAGAGAGAGAGAGAGAGAGAGAGAGAGAGAGAATGATATGTAGTTGTTTTTTAAGTTCCTTTGTCCCTGTTGTGCGTGCTTGATGATCAGTTACATATAATGTGATGCAATAATGAAGTGGTGACTCTGTAGCGTGTATGAATCTGTGGTTAAACATAATAATTTTGTCATCGATATTATGAGACCGTTTGGTTTTGGTAAATGAAGGAATTATGTTTTCTTGTTTGCCTGAAGTTTGCGACGTTATTTGGTAACTTCGCCCATTTATCTTCTACCGCTGCTTGATGCACTTCGTCATTAAATTTAAATGCCAACTCGAGAGGCAAACACTTGTGTAGATATGCGTAACATTTCTCAAAGTTTGCTCCTGTTACAGTATTCCCTTGTAGGTTGGCGCAAGAATCGTGCCTTCGCGTCCATGTATAACTGGCAAGAGGGCATGTTTGTTAGTAGTAGGTGAAAGTCACATTAGTGGTTATAGTTTGGGGTGGGTGGAGATAGCCATTATACACTGTGGTTGATTGATTGACTGAATACAATTTAAATCTGTCGGAGCAACTTATGCATTGTGAAGCTGCGTTAAAACTCATACCGGTATATCCTTACGTTAGTATTGCTCACAGTGATACTCTGTTTTGGATGACACAGGACATCTTAATTATATCAAGAGAAATACTGACCAGTGAAGTATAAAAAGTGATGAGATTTGGACGTTGTAAAATGGCGATTATATTATAACTTAGTCGTGATTCGTGACGAGTTGGCATCCTTCAGTTGTCTGGTCGCAACCTAGGGAAGGATACTAGATACCAGTTAAATCATAATTTTTGTCTATTATTTTGCACTTGTATTAGCAGAGTATGCTAAGAACTTGCTCCCAACATTTAATTTTGCCGAGCCGAACAAGGTTTCATTCTAGCAAGATAGGATCAAACGGGCTGGAGACATTATTTTCGTAATTTTCTAATCTTTCTAGACCTTTACGACTCCAATTACTTCTTTGCTCACGGGTATCATGTTTATGTTTGCCGAACCACTCATCCACTGACCTACATTTATGATCTGATGTAGCTTACGCTAAGTAATTTTCTGGTGTGACAAAAGTTACATGATTGCCACCGGTCAATCGCAGGTATTGTCAGTGCTGTTTTATTTATATGCCTCCGCCCAGCTGTGGTGGGGGAGGCATAAAGTGGTTGGTCTGTCCGTGTGTGTGTGTGTGTGTGTGTGGATCCTTGCGTCCGTAAAACTTTTCTGGGCGCAATATCTCTTGAACCCATAGACGGATTTCCACCAAACTTTTGCCTGTGACGCAGTAAGAGGAGATGATGAAATGAGTGGGTCAGCTAAGTCAAGGGGTCAAAGGTCAAGGTCATATGGGGTTGACTTAGTTTATCCTTGTGGGCTCAGTATCTCATGAAACCCCTTGACGGATTTCGACTAAACTTTCGTCAGTGATACAGTATGAAGGGACGACGAACTGATTAGGCCAGCAAGGTCAAGGGGTCAAAGGTCAATGTCATTCGACATAGTTTATCCTTAAGGGCGAGGTAACTCCTGAACTCCTTGACGGATTTCGACCGAACTTTTGTCAATGATACTGTATGAAGAGACAATGAATTGAGTAGGTCAGCAAAGCAAGGGGTCAAAGGCCAAGGTCAATGGATGTGGGCGCGATATCTCCTGAACCCCTGGACGGATTTCGACCAAACTTTTGTCAGTGATACAGTATGAGGGGTCGATGAAGTGATTAGGTCAGCCATATAAAGGGGTCGAGGGTCATGGTTATATGAGGTCGACCTAGTGTATCTTTAGTATCACTTTAGCCCACAGCTAAAGGGGGCACTCAATGGAGCGCATCTCTCCAACACTGGCAACGTAATTTCCAACCCACCCTTCATAATGGGTTAGGTTTTCTCATCATTGATTTGGGTTTCACAAAAAATGTTTTTCAGATCTAGAATCTGTAATACGATCCGGATCAATCCCCAAAATTAACAGAATGTTCCATGGGATATCGGCTATCATCCCACCAAATTTGGTCCAAGTCTCTCATTTAGTTTTTGAGTAATCTTGCTAACAGACAGACAGACAAACAAACAAACAAATAAACAAACAGGGGTGAAAACATACTCTCCTTGTCGGAGAGAATGATCCCTGCCATGGAGGTTGTGCCACGAGTCCGTGCGCAAGGCCTGGCGGAGGCATACCGAGCGATGCTTTGCGTCGACAACTCGGGGCCAGAGTTCTAGGCTTTTCATTGGCTTTGCGATATTGTATATACAGCACAGAACTTCCTTATTTGCTTCCCTATCCACGCTTACTTCTCTTATGTTTACCCAGCAAGTATTCATGCATTTATATTTCCTAAAAGATTTTTTTTTTCTCAGTTTCCTCTTGGTTTTTGTACTTTCACTCTTTTCAACACTAGTTGCCAAACGCTTCAGCTTCACTTCTTTGCTATCTACTTATTGTACCATGGCCAGGGGACAGTATCTTAATAAACCGTTCCCATATCATCGTTGTACTTTCCTAAAATCGTATTATAGTTTCAGATTCGTAAAAAGCCGTGCACAGAATCCCCAAAGACAAGAGCGAGACCGCTGGACTTCAGAACTACCATCCCAGTAAAGATACCATATGCCTTCTGTTTGCCTTCAAAGGCTGCTTTGGTGCGGGGAGATTTCATTTCCATCATGCTTAGTAGCCTATTACGCAACTACGAGAGAAACTGATCTGGTGTTTATTACATAGACCTATAGGGACACTATTCCAGGGAAAAATACGAGTAAATACTAGAAATCCAGGCATTTGCTTGCATAGTTGGTTTCTCTAGTGCTTTACTGTGCATCTGTGTTGGTTTGTTTGTGTCCTGTATATGTGTATATGCCTATGTCACGTTGTATGAGTCAGTGTGGGTATCCTCCTATTGTATGTATGTATGTATATGTATGTATGTATCCTGGTCCTGCTGGTAGACCACGCCTCTCCCACAGTACCACATTAATTATTACTCCTCAACAATGAGATACTCGTATTTCACCTTAGCTGAACACAGTTGTTTTGGCCATGGCAGATTATAAAAAAAAATGTTACAGTACTGAAAGTGGAGATGAGATCGGTTCTAACCTCTTCACACGAGAAGTTCCTACAAAGCCCAGCAATTTCACCTGGCGTCTTTCATTAATCCCTTCATTACTAGGGGTGTCAGCTATGTTGACTAAAATCGTCTGGCAGTAGCAAGAATAGAACAAGACAAGAAAAAATACGTAGAGAGCAACATCCGTCCCGTTAAATGAGTCTAAAGGCCCATCCACACGATCAGTGGGCACATGTGATACCGGAGTATGTTAAACTCAAAATTTTTGGAAAACAGCTGTGTAAATCTGAAGAACTTCAGCATCTTCCCACTTTTGATATACTTATTGTAATGTGATAAGTCACCATGCTTCGAAACTGATGAGCAGTGTGCTCGAACACAACCAGTGCTCACTGACTCTGTGAAAGGGCTTTAAAGCCGAACCATTGACCCTGCCCTATGTCCTTTACCTTTGGCTCACTGCCTTTTGTGTGTGTGTGTGTGTGTGTGTGTGTGTATGTGTGTGTGTGTGTGCGTGCGCAGTTACAGGTTTTAGCATGCGAGTGTAGTGTGTGTACATGTGTGTGTACTTGTACTTACCGCCATAGAAGTCGTGTGGGGTAAAATTAATGCCCAGGGTATAAATCGGCCGTGTCCGCGCAGAGCAGAACCTGTCAGATCAGCGTAAGAGATAGTGGCTTTTTACACCAGCCGCTCATTACTTTCTGCGTCGCCCTCAGGGGTTCCAGGCAGGCGGGGAGAGGGCGTGGGACCCTCTTCTTCTCCGTCATGTTCATCAGGCTTCACTCGTGTCTGTCTGCCTGTCTTTCGTACAAGCACTGATTCTACTAACACTCGACAACCTGCAATAAGACCTCAGGGTGATGTCAAATGCTGGTTTAAATTTTCCTTTACTAATTTTACTTCAGTACTTAGAATGTAATTACGAGAGAAATACTGTTTTCATATTTGTCTGTCAGTCTTTCCTACACGCAGTGATACTAGTAATACTCGGCAGTCTGTAATAAGAACACAGGCTGATGTCAAATGCTAACTTCAGTTCTCCGTACTTGAATATAATTAATCTTATGAATTGGTCAATACCGTCTCCAAAATAGTTCTCCGTACTTGAATTTAATTAATCTAATGAATTGGTCAATACCGTCTCCAAAATATAATAACTAAGCAAATCAGTTTTGGTGTATGTCGTTTGCTTCACATACCCCTGGGGCGTTCCACGACTTAGCAAAACCCGTGCTTGGGTTATATTGTGGGACAAGCTGGTGTGGGTTGGGTAGTCGATATAGCCTCCCACGTTTAGTGCTGTGACTTTTTGGAATGGGCAGAACTGGATGGATATGTAGAACTTGTAAAATGTCAGTATTTGTATTATTAGCGGATGCATATGGACGTCTGAATCATCGGTAGGTAATTAAGAGATAATACGCAATATGTGTCCTGACCATATATCGGTACCCCTGGATTTATTGGGTTTTGAAATGATCACTGAACTGAATCCACGTTCATCTGGTAGGCTTGGTATTACTGAATCCTGTGTGATATATTGTATCACACCACAATGGTGCTTTTTTTTCTTTTTTTCTTTTTTTCTGAGGATGCGTGAAAGGAATAACCCTTGCGGTCAGACCAAGGAAGACGTGGGATGAGGTCCTAAGAAGGAGCCTCAGGATTAGGGGACTTGACCCTGTTGCTGCAGGAGACTGCGCAGCTTAGAACGCAGGCATAAGGGGAACAACTTTGAGCTATTCAATAAAAGAAACAATACCCCTCAAAAGGTATGCAGTGTTCGTATGAAGACGAATCCAGCCGAACAATCAGATATGAAAGACGTACTTTGATTCTAGGATTTTTGTCGGAATTTTCTGTATTTAATATTTTTTTAGGAGATATGCTGGTCAGCTATTTTATTTTGTCCTGTGTTCTGTGTTAGTGACGTTGACAGAATATGAAACTACATGCCCATACAAGAATACCGGCGTGAAAAGTCTAGAATGAGGACAGACGATATGAGACTGTTAAGAATGCGTGTGAAGTAAGGATGTTGGATAGGATAAGAATGACAGTGATTCATGAAAGATGTGGAGTAAGGAAGTACTTTGGTCAAACAGTAGAAGAACGTATACTTAGATAACATAAATAGGTACACAATATGGATATGGCGAGAGTGGCGAAAAGGGCGTACTCGTATATTAGTCTGTATGAGTTTAGGAGGAGGCGTGGAGGGCCAAGGTGCTTTTGTTTTTCTTTTTTTATATTAAGTGAATATGTGAGAAAGAAATATGAGAAATAAGTAAACAAGAGAAGTGATGAAAAAAGTAGTTGATGCGTGGATGAAATATAGATGGACGTAGTATTTTGTAATAACATTTGATGGAATTGCCACGCCTTGAACCTCTTCACTGAATGCTACCCTTTTTGTTCGAGGTCGTATTTCTTATATCTCCCGACAAGTTTATTCACATTAAGATAGATCTTCCAAATGCCAGAGGTTGACTGTAGCCTTCATTAAACCTTTCATTAGCTACTGTTGGCAGCACTCCAGATTGGAATAAAATTGTCTGTTAGCAGCATATAGAAACTATAAAAAGTCGTCAGTGGATAAGAGGGGTCAGTGTAATTATCTGAAAGTAGCAAGAATAATATTAGAATCACCATCATAATAAAGGGATGGAATGAGGCTTTAAATCCCATGAATCGGAGAGGTCCTTCCTGAGCTGAATTAACTCGTCCTGTGATAGTCAGTATAAGACAGTGGCGTCACTGTATCAGGAGGGTTAGGTCCGTATTTAAACGTCTGAGATGGCGACGGTGTGCATCAACCTGCATTTTTTTACCGTTATCTATGAGAAGGTTATGGTGACTGAATCTGATTAGCCTGCATCCCACCTTTTTTTGTTTTTTGTGCGGTAAGGTACGATTCTAGTAGGCCAGGCACGTTTTATTTTCATGTGATTCAGATATTGTCATAGAAGTTTTTGTGTGTGCTCATTTCTCTGTTGACGTCAGGCTTATTTATACGAACCTTTTTCAGATGAATTATTTTACTGTTTTATCTGAGGGGTTGAACACAGAATATCACAGATCTAATTGGTCAGTGGATTGAGTTATGGCCCATTTTCTTTTGCCACTCTCATGATTGTTTTGATGCTGATTCTGAGTCCTACCAACCCCATTTACAAGGTCTGTAAAACAAACAAAAAAAGTTAGGATGATTGTGTGTGTGTGTGTGTGTGTGTGTGTGTTCACTTGTTTGTTTTTATATTCCTGGTGGTGTAGTGGTCAGTCGGGTTGAAGGTCAAGTGTTGTGCACATTGGTTCGAATTCGTAGGGAGGTAGGCCGGTCATCTAACCCTAACAGTTCTGGATTAGGGTAGCCTGCCTTGGGTCCCCTGCTTTTTGCAGCAGATATAAGTTGTTTTATATCCGCAACAAGGAATGGTATCTGAGCCTCTTGTTCCTGATTTTGTCGCAGACATGTACTATTTAACTGAGTTGTTCTTCATAAAACCTGTCCTTCGCAGAGCTGAATTTTAATTAACTTTCTGGTGGTAACCAAATATTTTTCGAACTCAGTTGTTAAAAAGATTGTCAGAAAGTACCCTTTGCGGTGAGTGCGGCAATGCGTATCGCTGTCAAGGATTATATATCTTTTAAGTCGTTGCTCATCGACTGATAAAAGTGGATAATCATTACCTCTTCAGCTACAGATCACTTGGCAGATACGTTCTTTTCGTAATTGGTGCCTTCTACTTACAGTACGAGTGCGTTACCTAAAAGTATCTCAAGTTTGATTCACGCAACACTTCTTCCATGCTTCAGTTCTTCATATCATTTATTTATCCTTCACTTTACTTGGTACTACATCCACTCCCAAACTGAGATATTACATTCGCTATGTTAGACCTTAAATACGAGTTTATGAAGTGAGATCCTTCACACAACCTGGTGCTATTTCAAATACGAGTACTGTACTTGTTAAATTTACAAAAACTGTTGTGACTGTATTTGCCTGATTTGATAACAGAGATATGACTGCCTTTTCATGAAAAGCTATGGTACATTTCTGTTTATCTGTTCGAATATCGTTTGTAACCTTAATGGCAACATAT
The DNA here is from genome assembly GCA_018397915.1 of Birgus latro. Taxonomy (NCBI): domain Eukaryota; kingdom Metazoa; phylum Arthropoda; class Malacostraca; order Decapoda; family Coenobitidae; genus Birgus; species Birgus latro. The sequence goes on along the minus strand of JAGKTI010008120.1, from coordinate 649 downwards.
ATTATGGATATCTGCTCTCTAAGCCATTCCGGTAATTTTCGAGAAAAAATTTTAATTACTGAGCTAGATCAATGACTTGGTACCGATTAGAAAGCTGATTAACACTCAGGCTTTTATGCTTACTCTCTGCTAAATCAAATCGTCTGACGTGACCTTGAATAAAATAAAACACGATCAAGAGCGGGGTCAGAATAAGTTCCATGGAAAACGTGTTCTAAAACGTTGTAATAAATGACAGCTGCTTGAGTAAGAGATTGGTTACCACCCTTTATGCGGCGACTGCATATGCTGACACATCACAACAGTGGAAGAAATTCTCGTTGTGATACACTGTTGTGCAGTCGCTGTTCTATAAGCTCTCTTGTCACAGCATTAATCCCTCAGTGTTTTGAGCTAATCGACTCGACATAACTCAGCTGTGTCCGGGTTTACTCCATGATCTCGCGGTCAATCACAGTGGTCCCTAACTTGCGCTTCTGCCTTCCCCTCTATTATTAAAAGAGCATAAATCATAAGTAGGAAGTTGTGCACCGGTGGGTCGGGTAAAAGGGTGATAATGCCTATGTGAACGGTCAACGGAGCGAAGTAATCATCACACGCCTGCTGTCTTGATTGTCAGGGTTACCTCGGCCTTGACAGCAGAATGATT
>JAGKTI010008119.1:0-34604 GCA_018397915.1 Birgus latro | reverse complement strand
CGATAACTTTCTTAAGAATTCTGCGTAGTTCATTCATTATATTTATGTATCATTTACAGGTACGGCATTGTTATATTTGTAGAGGTTTGGCACAGGCTGCAATAATTAATAATATGAATGGAACGATTTACAACAAAAATGTACATACTGTATATATTATTGGAAGGGTAGCAGTATCTGTAAATATATTTTTCCTGTTTTCTGGAGATAAAATATATGAAACAGACGAATCCAATACTAAATTCTTGAACTTCAGTCCGGGTGATGCCAGTGTTTAGTTTTATCTTGCTGCTACCACATGACTTTAGACAACCTAGGAAAGGCCTCTGATACTTAAAACGATTCTTAACTGGATAACTGGATAAAATAATCGGGAGAGGGCAAGGATACATACCGAAAAGGATAATTTCCAGAATCAGTGGGTTAAACTAGACTGGCAGTGTGACCTACGTGAAATTAATTCTCCTTGCGAGGAAGTCAACAACATTATGTGTGGGTCCCGTAAAGGTGAGCCGCTTACCCCCCGGCACTGTGGGGTCATCCACCATCGCTGCAACTTGTGTCGGAAACTCTTCTTGCGATACCACCAGATGAGGCCGGTGAGGGAACCTAAGAAGAAATGGTGCCTTTAGCTTTCCCTGTTGGATTTTGGTGCTTCACATTACATGTAGTTACGAAACAGAAAATATTCTTGTAGGTCTTTTACACTGAGTTGGCCCAGATTTTCGACCGTTTTCAGCTTATTTCACATAGTCCAGTGACAATGTAAGACCACACAATTGTTCTACATCCTTTCCATAGCACTTCTTCGTGACTATTGTCATATGTTGAATGCTAACTTATCGGTACAACTTGGTAATCAAGATTTAAAGACGGCAGTTTGGCCAAACTAAGAGGAAAATGAGCACAATCACAGCACCTGCATTAACCCCTCCGTGGCCGTTCCTTCGGAAGTTGACGAGCCCACCTGCCTGGCGCCGAAACACTTTTTTTTTTTTCACTTTTCGAAAATCTATGTGAAGAGAATCGTCTAGAGCACCTGGCAATATAATTTTTACCTTCCTAAAACCATCCTGTGATTCGCCATGTATCGCCGAAAATTTTGCAAAATAACCGTGTACACGCTGTTGAAAACTAAGCAAAGGCACGACAAAACATTGCACTAAGAAATATCCATATATTCACACACACACACACACACACACACACACACACACACACACACACACACACAAATCAGTGATGCTGAAATGGTTTGAAATAACTATATTATAATGTATGTAACAAACAAAATCAGTACATTATATGGGAGGTTTCATGAAAATGATTATCGTTCTTTTTTTCACATATTTTTATTGTGTTTATGCAAGTATCGAGTTAGTTTTGTAGTCTGGGTGGTACAGTGTGTGTCTAAAGACAGCCAAGAGATGCTATTGTTGGTCTTTAACCAGTTAAGGGTGCTCCTTTGTGTGTATAGGCTGAACCGTAGTAACCAAAATTCAGTGCAACCAGGGATTAGCACCTCACACGAGGGGTTTCGTTTGCAGGGAATGGGAGGTTGTACATTCATGTATTCACCACAAAACACCTCATATGTTGCTGAAATGCTTGTGCAAAACAAGAAATATGTAACATGATTAAAATCGGTACATAATAAGTGAACTTGTAAATAAAAATATTATAATTGTGAATTGTAGTCCACTTTTTGATGTTTATAATGTTTATTTCCTGAATGGATTTTTTATTTTTTCAAACTCTGGGTGGTAGAGTGCATGTGGAAAGAGAGAAGTATGGTATTTTTAGTCTTTCGAGAAAGTCGGTGTAGAAAACGATAAGGTTAGGGATTAGCATGAAGGCTGGGAAAGGAGGGGTAGGGAATGGTGAGGCTGTTTGTTATAATTGTGATTACAATAAACACGGAATATGACTATTTTTCCTGCAAATACAAGAAAAACATAAGAGGAAAAAAATGCAAGGAAAGAATTAATGATACAAAGAAAATGACAATGATAAAGAAAAACAACTTACCTTCTATATTTGTTGGGTTGTAGGTTGTGCCTTATAGAGCTGACATCTGGGGCCAGGGATGCTTATCTGTCTAACCTTCCTTCCCAGGTCAAAAGTAAACTTTGATAAGTAGTCACTCTCCGGGAAACACACTTTCTCTCTTTCCTAGACGTACTTTCTTATTTCTACACACAGTAACACTTATTTCCATAGTCAGTCTTACACTACCGCACTTCCTTAGTTATACTTACACCATCACAAACATATACTTAGCATATAAATAGTTCCCTACACATTATTTTGTCAATATTTGCACATTTTTTTCACACCCAGTATTTTACAGTAGCATGGTACTCGGAAGCAGTTAGGGAAGAGTGCCACCTCACATCAGTGACACTGTGAAGTGAGTTTTCGCTCTCGTGGGTCACGTGGTGAAACTGTGTAGGATTTTGAGAGGCCACATGAGGTGGAGGGAAGTGGTGGAGACAGTGCAGTGAGGGAGGAGGTCGCTCTGTGCTCCTGAAGCAATTGTTCATGCAACGTGCTCGCCTTCTCCTCAGCCTCTTTTGCAGCAAATAATTCCTTTGACACCTTCTTCTTTACTGGTGGTGAAGCAGTCTTGTAGCGGAAAGGAGATGCAACATCGTCTGTGTCGTTACAGTCAGCATTAGCATCATCCTTAGTAAGCATCTGGTTCCACTCATCAGTATCATCACCTGAGAGGTCGTCACTGCTGCTTCTTCACTCTCCCTACCCTAAAGGAAGAGTTCAGCCCTGATTTCAGGGCATGTAAGGCCCTGGCATAAGTGCAGAGGGTAGCGGTGCGAGGGAGTGCTGGCCTTGAGGGAAGCATAAGAAAGATGTCCACTCATGACTGATTCACGCACTGTACAGACTGTCTGTGTGATTTGGAAGGTAGAGTAGGTCAGTGTCAACATGTCCCAGACCTTCATTCCCTTCCCAAAATTGTTTGCAGTGTTTTACAGATTGCCCTGCATGAACACCAACAGCCATACTATGGTAAAGCATCATTTAGCACTGACGGCCATTTAGTGGTTAACCCTTTAACCGCGGGGTTGTCGGAGGCGCGCCGTGCCCATACCATGGGGCAAATCCACGCTCTGACTGACTTTTTAAAAATATTTGCCAAAAATCAGATATTAGTCCTAGAATATTATAATTATGTATCCTTATGGCACATACCTTCATCTTTCTCCTGGGATGTTTTTTTTAGCACTCGCCAACTACCGTAGGACTTGTGGAGACTTCTGAAGTTGGGTAACTAAGTCTCCACTTTACACCTCCCGACGTCCCGTAATATGAATACCACTGCCTGATATTAACACTACAAACACTATTCAATGATTTCCAAGTAGTTTGGAAACCATACTAAAAAAAAAAAAACCGTGTGAAAGCAATGTAAAATACGAGCGCGTATGAGCCTCCCACCTGCGCTAATTCGCCGCTCGTATTGTCATTTCTTATTCATATGTAGATATTATATAGGGATTAGTACATATCTCATAACACAATGTACAGGATGTAGTGTCTGATTTCACATGATATTTGTACACAGTCTGTTGTCCCAGACTATCAAGAATCCTAACAAATGATGTTTCTCAAAATATCCTTGTAGTCTAAACAAGCAAGAAACTCATGATGTATTCAAACACGTGGATGCCCACAGGAGATCGATTAGACACTACTACCTTACCTAAACATTCTTTCCCACCTGTATATAATGGGAGAGAGAAGCCCTTCACATCAGAAAGGGAGAGAAGGGGGATAGAGAATGCCTGAGAGCACAATTAGGGCAAAGGGGAGACTGGCCGTCACGCTAAGATCATTGTAAATCACTATCAAGATAATTCTACAATAAAACTCAGTAACCCAAGAGTCCTGTAACTCACCTTCGTTGATAATACGTCTCACGACTTTATTCTGGTTGTATTAAATAACCCATCATCGACTTCCCAACTCGTACCGCCGACCACGCTACCGAGATTGGTGTGCAGCGGTAACAACGAACCCACTACGAAAAACTACGTCACCGAGATTGGTGTGCAGCGGTAACAACGAACCCATCTACGAAAAACTACGTCACCGAGATTGGTGTGCAGCGGTAACAGCGAACCCACTACGACCACTTAACAGTGGTAAATAAAGCCGATTAACATCTCGTCCTAACCACCTCAACTCCACGATTTACGAGAAACAATAGCTTACGTCTATCAACAACGCTACCGACTAAGTAGAAATCAAGCACTACAAAATAAGAAGCAAACGAAGAGGTGAGAAAATACGAACAACAAAAAAGAAGAGTGACGAGGGAGGAATGGCCCTAACACTCTGACCCAGCATGATGAGCTAAGACACTGCTGACTCTCCCATACCACCACCACCCTCCATCACGACCTCCACTACCTTCTCCACCACAACCCCCACCACCATCTCCACCACAACTACCATAGCAAAGCACGGGCACACACACTGCAAGATTATCATAACACGCCAGTCAGCCCAAGTGCTTGAAAACAACCGCCTGCCACACCTGCCTGTCTGCCAGCCTGTCTGCCTACTATCGAGCGCTGACGCATCATAACAAGGACCCACCTCAACAGGAAGTGTGAGACGTCTAGAGGATGCTGACGTGTTGACCTTCAACAACAACTCCTCTTTCGTCATATCACGGCTGTATCTCCACAACTGTTCTACTGAGTTAATTTATTCTAACCAAGGTTGTATTAGTTAACAATTCACCAATTACACAACTATCCATAAAATACTAATATCATTATAAAATCACTAACATCATTACAAAAATCACAAACAAAACAGTAAGAGACAATTACACAATTTACATATGTGAGATGGGTAACATTTAAAGTAGTAAGTGGTCCCATTATGCTGAGTAGAGTTCCATTATTAGTGCCCAAAGGATCAACTGTATCTCTTACACAAACACCAGAAGACGATCAACATAATATAAATATCGAAACACCATCAAATACAGAGGAACCAGCAGAAAACCAAACTCAGGAAACAAAACATATGCTAGATAAAGAACAACAAACAGACTCAACATACGTTGAAGTAAATAATGATGACACTTGGTTAGAATTTTCAGATGTAGATAGTGAACATTATACAAATTTTCCTCACGTCTACTATAACATAGACCATAGAGTATTAAGGTCAGGAAAAACATATAAATTGCCAGTAAATGACGATTGCAAAAAAAAAAAAAAATGTAAAGATGGATAACACAAAAACAGCAAGCACGAGTGCAATGCTTTCTCCACAGAATTCCAGTAATAATCCCTTTCCAGTGTACATTTGTCATGAAGAGAGTGAACTACCAAAATTCACTGGTACAGAAAAAGACAAAATAGACGTGAACACCCTCACTGAACACTGTCAGCAGTATTTCATTAGGCGAAACATTACGGACGAAAAAGGGAAAATAGTTGTGTTTTCAGCTAGAATAAACCAAGAACGATGCCCTGCCGGCAATTTATTACGTTCTGATAAGTTGATAAGAGCCATAAAATTCGAGGAATTTAAGACAGAATTTCTCAGGAAATTCTCGGGAGGCAAGAATTTTCTTGGTGGTATAACCCCAGAATTACACAAAATTGTAGACTTCCTTAGGCAAACACACTCAGGCTCAGATCTAGGAGATATAACATCAGATATTTCCACTATTAAGAAAACCTTGTTAGCTAGCCTAGAAAACTCAAACTGGGTCACACAGGATGGTGAGATGTCACCAGTGCATGTCATTGACATCATTGGCTATATATCAGCCCTATGTCAGTTTTCTGACAGGGTGCTGAAAATAGCTAAAACCATCCCATATAATCCAGGAATGTGCTAACTTGATTTCATTTATGAAGTGGAATTAAACTGCAGTAAAGCTGGTGTCACTGACACATCACAGCTCACCAAACCAGGAATCAAAGTACCAGAAATAGTAGCAGGGATAAATAATTCAAGTCCTGCCAAGGACCACAGACAATCACATCCAGTTCAGAAACAAACACACAGTCAGGTTAGCTCAAGGACTCGTTCCCGCACACCAGGCAACAGGGCGGTACAAAAGTTTGACTGGAGTCCCAGTAGACATCGATCAACACAAAGACACACAAATGGAAGATCACCTAGTAGGTTCAGCTCAAGTAACACACTCTGTTACTATTGCGCAAAACCTAGGCACACAAAAGCTGAATGTTATATCAGAACAAAGGAGGATAGGGAAAAAGCAAAAGGGTTCGAAGCATATTGCAGACACCATAGGTGTGTAGGTAACTGGACGTCAGAATGTAAAACAGTAGAAAGACTGATATCCGTCCATAGGTCGGGGGAAGGTCGTACCAGCACAAAAGACGACGACACATAAAACAGTCAACATAGGAAGTCTCTTTGGAAACGAAAGCATTTTGGTCCCTGCTGTATGTGAGGAGGAAGAGAATTCATTATTTTTGGATTCAGGCTCACCAGTGAACTTAACATCGCAGAATGAGTTAGAAAGAATTTTTAGAAAGAGGAGAAAAGTGACATTTCTGGAAAACTCAGACTTACATTTACACACAGTAGATGGTAAAGAAATACCAGTTATTGGTATAATTGAGTTAAACATGAAGTTCACACAGACCACAAAATCATTCACTAACACCTTTTATGTTGTAGAAAAATTATCAGTCAGAGGAAGTGGTTTAGTTGGATTAAACACGATGAGAAAAGAAAATATAATACTGATGCCACATTTTAATGGAATTCATTATGACAGCGAATTCATTGAGGAAATTTCAACCTCCTGATAATACAACCAGCGTTACAAGAACGATTACACATAAAACCAAAATAGATGAGTCCGACGTACAACGACTCAAAGAAAATGGACGCGAGGACTCGCTCACACAACCACAAACCAATCGTGACTTGCTTATTTACCCAGCAAGCATTAATTATGATGTAATTCTACCACCAAAATCATTCAAGAAAATCACGATCAAAAGTCAGCTTAGAAATTGTAATGTCATTGCATTAGACGAGACGGTTAGAATAAATGGCCTTTTAATTGAGAGTGCTCTGTGTTACATGAATAAAAATGGTGAAACTAATGTCATTTTAGCTAACACCATGAATGGAGATGTGAGGATCAAGAAAGGAACCTGTATTTGTAGGTTAGAGATATGCCCAGCCCCTATACGCGAAGTGACATTAGGGGGAACGTCCAGTAGAGTAAACTCGACAGACAGAGAGTGCATAAAGGAGCATTTGGTTTGCTCAGATAATTCTGACGTAACAAACGATTTAATAGACGTCCTGGAAAAACATCGACAAGCAGTTGCATTACCTGGTGAAAACTTAGGTTGTACAAATCTAATCCAACACCATATTAACGTAAAACACGAGACAAAACCGATTTACGTACCAGCATATAGAATTGCTCACTCGCAACGTGCACTAGCAAAGCAATATGTCGATGAAATGTTAAGTTTGGACATCATTGAACCTTCAGTATCCCCAGGGAATGCACCACTTTTCTTTGTACCAAAACAAAACGGTGAGATGAAGGCAGTTGCTGATTATCGCAAACTTAATCAGGTAACCATTCCCGACCGTTTATGCCATTGTTAAGTGACGTCCTGCACAACATTGGACCAGAAAATATGGTCTTTTCTACAATCAATTTATTAATTGGCTATTACCAGATAGGATTTGATGCAGAATTCTGCAAGTACACTGCTTTCTCTACTGATAGTGGCAATTATCAGTATAAGAGAATGCCGATGGGACTGATGACGGCTCCTGGCACATTCCAGCGATTGATGAATAGCGTATTGACTGGAATATTAGGCGACCGTATATTTGTCTACCTGGACGACATCATAATTACAACACCCACGCTAGCAGAACATCTACAGAAGTTAGATCAGTTACTACACAAGTTAGCCAGTGCAGGTTTAAAAATTAAGCTGTCTAAATGTAAATTTTGCTTTAAGGAAATAAAATTCTTAGGCCACAGACTAGATGCAAAGGGGATCCACACCTCTCAGGACAAAATAAAAGCAGTAAGAAATTTCCCAGAACCCACAAATGTGGATGAAGTAAGATAATTTTCAGGGCTCGCTGGATATTATAGGGCGTTTATACAACACTTCTCTCACATAGCCCAACCATTATTTCTCCTGCTGAAAAAAACAAGCGGTATTTCAGTGGGGAGAGGAACAAAAAATGCATTTAATGAATTAAAAGATAAACTTACAGGTGCACCTTGCTTGGCTTATCCTAACTTCACAAAGCCGTTCATAATTTGCACAGATGCTTCTCTCAAAGGTTTAGGTGCTGTATTGATGCAAGAGGATAAACGAGGTAAATACCAACCCATTTCTTTTGCCAGTAGGCAAATGAAAGGAGCAGAGAAAAATTACTGTGTAACAGACTTGGAAGCCCTAGCGGTAATATTTGCTCTACAGAAATTCCGTGACCTCGTGTACGGATATGAAATTCATCTATACACAGACCACAAGCCGCTTGTGGGCATGTTCCAAGAAAAACTCCTCTCTCGGAGGAGAGCACGATGGAAATGTAATATCCAGAATTATAATGTAAATATTCACTACATAAAAGGCAAAGTGAACGTAGCAGCAGATGCCTTATCACGCAACCCATTAGCCAACGTCGCTACAATAAGTCCACGAGAATCACTCCCCAGCAAGGATGAATCGATCCCCACAATTCAAGAAATCTCACAAGCACAAAGACAGGACCCAGTATGGTCCAAAGTAATATATCACCTCAAGTCAGGCGATGATGTACCATTACCCAAGTTACAGGTACCACTTGAACAATTCACAATGGTAAACAATGCTTTATATAGGGTAAATCCAGGACAACCAAACCATAGAAAAAATATTAGGCAGTTAGTTACTCCTAGTACAATGATACCACACATTTTAAGGACAGTGCACGATAGTCCACATGCAGGACATCCTGGCAAGGACAGGACAGTCAGACAGGCCCGGATGTCATATTACTGGCCAACGTTACGCAAAGACATACATACTCACATAGACAAATGTGAGTCATGTGCGAAACATAAAGGTTACACGAAATCACCTGCACCGTTAGGTAAATACCCAGTCCCTAACCAACCATGGGACGTTGTCGCTGTTGATTTACTTAAATTACCCTTAACTACCAATCACAATCAGTATCTATTTGTTGCTACTGATCATTTCTCACGATATGTGATCTTGGTTCCAATTAAGGATAAAACAGCAGAAACAGTCACACGGGTATTCATTGATAGTGTGATCTGTAGGTTCACCACACTAAAGGTGCTAATAAGCGACAATGGTGGTGAATTTAACTCTGAAATTTTGCGGGAAATTTGTAAACAATACAATATTAAGAAGGTTAATATCTTGGCCTACCATCCAGCTTCCAATGGATTGGCGGAAAGGCAGAATAAGAAAATATTAGATGTACTACGGCACATCCTCAGTGACAATTATGCAAACTAGGATGACTGGATCCCAAGAGTTGAAGCGTCACTCAATTGTGCAATTAATAAATCCATAGGAGATACACCTCGTTTCATCATTTACGGGTCTGACAAACGTCTCCCTTACGAAACGTTAGAAGGCGAGCAAATTCTCATATATAATTATGACGATTATCCTAAACTTCGCTTACGTGAATTTCGAGAAATACACACAAGGGTAAAGAAACAGTTAATGATGTCTAAGGAAGAAATGACAGAATCATTCAATAACAAGGCAAAAGGATCAAACATCAGCATAGGTGATATTGTCTATGGCCTCATTCACACTAGAGACAACAAACTGTCACCAAAATTTGAAGGACCATATGGAGTAATTAAGAGAAGCTGCTAATAAGGCAGTGATTAAGTCACTATCGAGTGACAAAGAAAAAGAAATACATATTGTTCACTTAAAGAAGGTCTCAAGAAACTTAGCTTGCAACTATAAAGCACCGAACACGACCGAAAATCCTAGTATACACTGTGAAAATAAGCCTGAAGCAATAAACACATATCGGAATAAATTGCGGTCGCATACCAATCAGACAAACATAGGTGCAACCAATACAGCTCTCACCGTAACAAGGCATTTACGTGACTTAGGAATCGATTTAGACTCCTGTTATAGGTAAGAACGGATATCTAATGCAGTTGTTCTTTCGGTAGGTAAAGATGAGGCGAATAATTCCATGGATCATGTTCCTGTTGATATCAAGAGGATCACCTCACTTGCATCCTCAACATATAGTACGGCAGGAGTGCCTGGTCGCCCCAGCAGCCTCAACGGCAGTAGTACGAGACATAATAAGTACCGAAATTAGTCTGGACGTACTGCAAGATATACCAATGATGTTACAGAAAATATCAGGACCACTCAGAACTCTGGAAGTGGTATTAACACGCCCTTCTTCACATGATCACCCCACACAGGAGGTAGCTGAATTAATGAAATTAACTGACTGGAAGCTAGAACAGGCTAAGCACGTAATGATCACCATGATCCAGGGCATCCCATCAGCTGGGAGTAACACACTTGGGACAGGAAACAACATCACGAATACACGTAACAGACGCGGTTTGTTCGACTTAGGTGGAGCAATTTTAGGGAATATTTTTGGACTAGCTACAGATAATGATCTAGAGGAAATATATAACAAATTTAACAAAATAGCACAAGTCCTCTCATACAAACATAAGTTCGCTGACACTCAGAACACCTTAATGCTGACGATTGTATAGAACCTAAGGAAAGCAGAAGCATCAACTCTAGGAATTGTGGATAAAGTAAATGCACTAGAAGGTAACAATACACTATTCCAACACTTCTCAGTGATCATGGAACATATTGACTTAATAATACTACAGTTGGACAACACCAGGGCTCAGTATCAGTCTTTCATGAAGGGAATTGCTAATGCAGGTAATGGAAGGATCACTATTAATTTACTACCCATTCACAACCTCAGGCAAATCATTAATCAAGGCATACATAAGCATGGTTTGAAACCCTTGTTTGAGGAAAGAAATTTAATGTTATATTATCCATACTTGGAAGCAACACTGACAACATCAATAGTAGTCCATGTACCGTTCGTAACAGATGACTTTTTCACAGTCTATCAAATATACCCTTTTCCTTCTAAGAAAGATGACGCATTAGTCACCATCAACATCAAAACAGAATACATCATGGTTTCCGAGAAACAGGACGCCGTAGCTTTCACTAGTGACAGAGCAATGGAACACAAATGTCGCACATCATTACATGCATTTCACCTTTGTCCTGTGTACATCGTCACGTTTCAGCCAGCTGAGACAGTCCCTTGTGAAATGGCTATCATAAAAAATAATGACATCCCTCATCATTGCAACTTCACATTTGCACCAGATAAACTCATTCATCATCAACGCATTGGATATTCACAGTTCTTCTACTTCACTCAAAATACATCAGTTTTTGTGACCTGCCCAGATACATCTCCAGCCCATACATCAGCATCCGGTTTATACATCTTACGAGATTACTGTGCAGTCCTGACACTTACATTATCCACCTTGCCCACTAAAAACCATTATGCCATTCTCAACCACACACACAAGTACTTCCAGCCATTGCCTAGGATGAACTTAAATGCAAGTTCATACATTAAGTTGACTTCACCCATGTATGAAGCCATGCAACTAATAAATCAGACAATACAACCTTGGGAAGAATACAGTAGGATTATGTTTAACCCATATTATGTATACAGCCCAGCTCCAGCCATCTTTGTGATTTTCTTCATCATATTTGTTGTATTACTTTTGGCCATGCACAGAATGCAAGCGAGAATTGCTAACCTTGAATCAGTGTTTAAGAACTGTTCTGTACAAGTGACACAAACTGTGTAAATAGTGTATATACTGTACATATATGTTTTATATAAAATAACGAATTATGGGTTACACATAATATAGGCTTACTTTAATTATATTCTTGTATCTCATTTATATATGAATATATACAGCAAGTCCTTCTCATATATATTGTATAACTGACTACATTAGACTTGCCATTGTATTATTTTAATATTACTATTATACAGTATACAGTATGTACAATTTTATAGCTACAATAACTACATTATCCCAATTATGTAACTTTTACAATATTATATACTTCACTTAACTTACAAGCTGATTATAATATGTATTAATATATTAAGGACAATAATTCCTGTCGTTGGTACGACAGTGGGCGTGACCGAGCGATATGTAGATATTATATAGGCATTAGTATATATCTCTTAACACAATGTACAGGATGTAGTGTCTGATTTCACATTATATTTGTACACAGTCTGTTGTCCCAGACTATAAAGAATCCTAACATATGATGTTTCTCAAAATATCCTCGTAGTCTAAACAAGCAAGAAACTCATGATGGATTCAAACACGTGGAAGCCCGCAGGAGATCGATTAGACACTACTATCTTACCTAAATATCCTTTCCAACCTGTATATAATGGGAGAGAGAAGCCCAACACATCAGAAAGGGAGAGAAGGGGGATAGAGAATGCCCGAGAGCACAATTAGGGCAAAGGGGCGACTGGCCGTCACGCTAAGATCATTGTAAATCGCTATCAAGATAATTCTACAATAAAACTCGGTAAACCAAGAGTCCTGTAACTCACCTTCGTTGATAATACGTCTCACGACTTTATTCTGGTTGTATTAAATAACCCATCATCGACTTCCCAACTAGTACCTCCGACCACGCTAGGGAGATATATACACACTCACACTTTATTATTTCTAGTACTTTATTAATATATCTACAGTCTTTTACCGCTTCCCACACGATGTTTAGTAGGAGTAGAGGTCACAGGGCCTTTTACAATGGGCGCAAAAGCGACAGAAATGGAGGAGTGCGACTGCAACATGCCTACACATTGAAGGACGGCAGTGAACTGAGATTTACGTATCTCGGTAGCCAAGAGTTGAAGATGTCAGCTGCTAATGTATATGCTAAGAAATGAGTCGTAGGGAATCTAGACAATACATAATAAATTAGGTAGTACCAGGTGAATATAAATATCACTCAGGCTTCTCCCTTCTTTTCTTATATACATTTATATTACGAGAATAGCTCATACGGCATATTTCACGGGGGAAAAAAGCAGGGGAAATTAGCAAACGAGTGCAGGTTGGATGTTGCCAAGTGATAATTAGCCAATTCCAGGTGTATGGCACTATCAATTACCTTATTATATATATATATATATATATATATATATATATTCGTTTCGTTTTTTGAAGGCTGCAACATGCTTGCATGCGTCGGCCTTTTTGGATTGGAGCGTGTAGCATTTTATGACCGGATGCCCTTCCTGATGTCTACTAATGACCCTTGGGTGGATTCGATCCTCCGACCCTACGGCCAGAGCGGAGCGCTCTAACCCACTGAGCCACGGCTGCTACATGTATAAGAATACGGCATAAGGCTCATTTCAATGGATGAAATCAGTGGAAAAATCCGGGGAAGATTTATGTCGCGCAGAGCGGCTGAGCAGATGACACTAGAGGGTAATGGAGGGGTGGTAGGGAGGGGAGTCCAGAATGGGGGAAAATGGCTAAATTGTCAACAATGGATGGGAGTACTGATGATATTTGCAACTCTGACTATTGTTGGACACTGGCAGTGCTGATAGATGATACAAGTCACCACCTGAAAGCCCGGGCGAATTCAAAACAACACAAAATCACAAAAGTGATGCTCTGCGGTATGATCCATTGCGCCCGAGTTTCACTGAAATTAAGACCCGCCGTTAAGGGGTTAAGAATGGATAAGAATTACCACTTGGATATGGACTGTGTCGATAAGCTTGGGTATGGTCACCTCAACAATCTTAGGATGGGATTTTTGCCACTGGTAAACAGAGTGAATACCAGTCATTAACATTTTACACATAACCCTTCTCCCCAACACTAATTTTATTTCAGAGTCCATTGACCACATAAACCAGGAAGAAGAATCTTGTTGCATCCCAGTCCCCACACTTCCACAGGCTCCAACAGGTGTATAGCACACAAGATCAGCTGAGGCGAAAATAAACACTGGGTTCTTAAAGTTCACTGTCTTTATTTTCCAAATAATTCCACTTAATGCTTTCTAACTTCACTTCACTATTCTCGCAAGCACTGGACGTCTACAATCTTTACGAACTGCAATTGCACTAAGTACTTGACAACACTTCACACTTAATGCTTGACAACACTTCATTTTTATTACTTCACTGTTTTCACAAGTACTGAAACTATACAAATTTCGCCGACACCCAGCTAAACTTCACTCAAACTGACCGAGGCCCAACTGAACCTGGTATTATCTCATACCTCATCCTTATATAACCTTGCACTGTTCGAGAATGATCTACTTCCCCACAGTTCTGGAACGTGCTTGTCCTAACCTTCCGCTAACAACACAGTTACCAATAAGGAGCTGTCAAATATGCCAGAGTCTTCTTACATTACATAACACTCTAAATCATTTACCAAACGAATTAAATTAAATAATTCAACGAAAAATCACGTAAATAGAACATTATAGAGAAAAAGAGCATAAAATTAAAGCATAACTTACGAAACAACTACGCTCACATACAGCAGGTAAACTGGCAACTCTGACTCGTACCGAAACTAGCTACCGCAACATAACGAAGCGTCGAGAAGAATCTCGGCTGCAAAACTGACAAATCTTGCTTCGTAACGGTACATTGAATTATAAGACATATGAGTGATTTTGTGATGACCCTTCAGAGACAATGAATACAGGAAGTCTCGGAATAAGGTGCACACCTCATGCTGACAATTCCAAAGACAAAATCTATGCTCTAGAAACCGTCGTGATTTCATACGCGTTGTATCGTAATAGACATCGTTATACAGGGTCCGTAGAAATTTCTGTCAAACTTCAAAAGGTTATTTTGGGAGGAATTTTGAGTTAAAAAGCCTATATGAACATGACTCCAATTCTCAATCATAATAAAGGTCCAGTTTTTTTTCTTTTTCAAGGAAGGAGAGTCGACAGATAGAAACCTACAAATCTGTTTCCTGTAACAAAAAACAATAGACAGCCAAAGTCAACATCTGTTCACTTCAGGATGCCTGAACACATTGTGCTTAAAAGACTGGAGTCATAGGCAGGCAGTTCTAGAGTCGAAGTGTTGCATACATGAAGCACTGGGAGTATTGGTTATCTTTTGTATTTGAGAAGTGGACAGAAAAGGGGTGAATTTGTTGCTAGACTGGTGCTACACACCCCCTGTAGTGGTGGAGCGATGCACAGAGAGAAAATATTCTTGTGGGTCTTTTACACTGAGTTGGCCCAGATTTTCGACCGTTTTCAGCTTATTTCACATAGTCCAGTGACAATGTAATGTAATAACGGACTTTTTGACACTCGGGTGATGATGGGGAACTAGCAATGACCACCAATGTAGAGCTCAGAAGTTTTACTCACCGTAATGATTAGACTTAGAGAATATGCTTCCACCACCCGGTGTAATGCTGGGAATGTATTACATCAGGAAAAATGATGAGGAATTTTGATACTTTGAGAGTAAGAGAAATAGGGTAGTGTGATCTTATTAAAGACTGCATGAATAAGAAGATATTAGCACACCTTGCGGGCCACTCAATTTCATGATTAATTCTCCTTAGAGGATGGTATGACTCAAACTCAGAGACTTAACCTAATATTTACTAAATAATAAAAACACACAAAAAACATCAGATAACAAGAACAGAATACAGTTTACTCTTCAGACTTTGAATTACCAGGAACTGAAAGATAAATTACTCTTCGCACTGAGAATATCACTAGGCAGACTAAGTATAATTAGGATCAAAAATTTTAAGAGTATAGGTCTTCACCAGTGAGTTGGAATTCGAAAGAAACAGATAAGCATGAGTATGAAATTTCCCAACTAAATAAATACTTAGAATGAGATTATCATGCACTAATATAGTGATCTTCACAATTGAATAAAATACTCAGAACGATATTATCACCCAAGAATACAATATTCTTCACCACCGAATCAACACTCAAAATGGCACTGATATGCTAGGTTTCGTCAACTTCGGGAATATGAGTCTTCACACATTAAAACCAATATTGAAAATGATACTGACAAACGTGAACCTAGCAATCCCGCAGTCTCGGTTGGACTCTTTGGGAAGAAGCAGAGAGATATTACCACTACAGAATATTCTCTCAAGCCTGAATATACAAATTAACTCAAAGATCATACATAAATTGACACAATAATCAAAAGGAACTATACAAAAGGATCAATACTCAAAGGGGATTAATATTCAGTATTCTCTTGGGGCTAAATACAAGTAAACTCAAAATCCTATCTAGCTAAACACAGTATACAAAAGGATGGAATATTCTAGCGGACCAGCCAATTTGCGCTCTGATCACGTGAACTGAGAGAGGGGGATTTTTAGTGTAAACAGGCGTTAGGCAGTTAATGCGAGCCGAGCAGCTTCACACACTCGTCTTGCAACGATATGAAAGGGCAGCAACAATCTAACAGCAGAAGAACAGCGTGGGAGTGACGATGATTCAAAAAGAATTAAGAGGGGAAGGAGGATATGAACAAGTTAACTCATTAATGCATAAGAGAATTTACATTACAGGAACAAAAGGACTAGAGGGGGGATGTATTTAGAATCCGAACACTAACCTGTAACAGCAGAAGAATGGCGTGGGAATGACGACGCGATGTTTGTTTGTTTGTTTGTTTAAGATTTTTCCCTCCAAAAGGTGGGAACTGGGCCTTAATTGAGCCCAGTCATAGTTTATATCATTGTAAAAAGGGGGAAGACAGGGCCTGGGGAATGCCCAACACACACGCCCTGCCTTCTTCTGGTTTGTGGTGTGTGTGACGCGATGTGTTGGTGGTCGTGGTGGTGGTGAGATTCGCCACACTGGTGTGGCACGGGCTCAGGGTGGAGAGCCCGTCAGAGGACGGCAGTAAACAAGGGGGCGTCCTCTGCATGGCGACAGAGGACGCTGGCGGGGGGGGAGGCAAAGCCCACCCCCCCCCGCGATGTGATGATGATGATGAGATTCGCCACACGGGTGTGGTCCGCGATGTGTTACTCGCAACGTTTTATAAACTTCTATTCGAGAATTGGCTATGACTTTGATCATTCTGCAACATTAGTGTCTTTACAAAAACTTCCAAAGAATACAAAAAAATACTCTTGCACTCGACCCACAAGGAGGACTGACTTACTTTGCTTAAAATATTTGTGATAGGGTTATGGGGATTATAATTACATCGAGGCCGTGATGAAAGAGAATCTGGACAAGCTATTGCTATGCTCGTTTTATGGCCCCACAGTGACTTGCGACGCAAGGCCAATAATGCAAATTTCCACGATTACAAATGACTATTATCAGCAATTAGAACTCAGATAATTTTCAGTTCACTACTACATAGTTCAAAAGGGGGAATAATATTAATGCTGATATATAAATCCCTAGATTAGGGTACATAGACACTCGCGATAATTAAACTCTGTCTAAGGTTACGATGTTGTGAATAACTGGTGAGAACTGGCTGGCCAATAAGTACAAAGTCAATCATATTCATATAGTTGCCCGATTTAGTTCCATCAGTCATAGAGTTATACTCTCACTAGGAGTATTAACAGAGACTAGATTTGAATATGGAACTTAACCCTTTTGTGAATGCAACCGCAATTTACATTCCATGTGATGGGTTGTGTCGAAGCACATGGACCGCAAATCACATGAAAAAGTTAGAAAAAAATAAACAAAAAATAAGTTTTTGGTCGATTTGCGTCAAACTTTGGTGCGTTCTAGCAGCAGCGTGTCTCTCCCGGGGTAAGAGCTTGGCAACACTGCAGTGGCTCATATGGGCCTGTACGTAGTGATAAAATCTCAGCGCTCCACAAGCAGCCAGGTAGCAGGGTCGTGCCACGTTGCGTTGTCCCTTTAACCCGCCGAGTCCCGACCGTTTTTTTTACCCAGACTACCCCCAGATCCCGACCGATTTTCGACTTTTTGTTTTTTGGCTGAAACCTTCGCTTTTGGTGAGAAACATCGAAAATTCATAGTGAAATCGCGATCCTGAGGTAAAAAAAAATGTTTTTTTTTTTTTTTTTATGCAAGGAAGAAGGAACCAAGGGCCATGGGCCCGCATACTGTTCCTTCCAAGAAAAAGTAAAAACAATACAAAAGAGAGCCAAATTCAAGATCCATTCATTTCGAGATGCCTGGACACACTGCGTTTGAAAGATTGGAGATCATAGGAAGCAGGGAATACAGACAGAGGGAGACAGTTCCAAAGTTGACCAGTTGCATAAATGAAGAACTGGGAGTAACAGTTAACTCTTGCATTAGAAAGTTGGACAGAAAAGGGATGAGAGTTTGTTGCTAGACGGGTACTACGTGCCCGTCGTAGAGGTGGAGGGATGCAAGCAGACAGTTCAGAGGAACAGTGACCATTGAAGTAGCGATAGAAGAGATAATGAAGCAACAGTGCGGCGAAGAGACAAAGGTTGAAGGGAATCGGTAAGAGGAGGAGAGTTAATGAGACGAAAAGCCTTTGACTCCACCCTATTGAGAAGAACCGCATGTGGGGAGCCTCCCCACACATGAGAGTTGTACTCCATACACGGGCGAATAAAACCCGTGTACAAGGTCAACATCTGTGCAGGGGTAAAGAAAGCTCGGAGTCGGCCCAGCACACCTAATCTCTTGGAAGCAGATTTCACAAGAGATGTAATATGTTCTTTCCAAGACAAATCCCGAGAGAATGAAACCCCTAGCATGTTCAAGGATGATGCAGGACTGAGCTGAACATTATTAAACATTAGTGTGTAATCCTGAGGAAGATTTTGTCGGGTTGATAAGTGTAGGAACTGAGTTTTTGATGCATTAAAAATAACAAGATTATTTTTACCCCAATCAGAGATATGAGCCAAGTCAGACATTAGGTGTGCCATAGCCTCATCCCTTGTTTGCTGAAGTTGATACAGGTGTCACTCAACCTTACGTTTTCCTTCTTTTTTCAGGGTACCTGGCTAAGAAAACGAACTATGGAAGGGTTGACTAATTCAAGCCACTTTAAATTACGTATTTATTTCATTTATTTGGTACGAATTTGTGTAGTAAAAGTCTATAATGGTTTTCACAAAATAATATACGCGTTTATAAGCATTGTTCCCTTACCAATATGGCACCTTCCTTTACGACATTACCACCTCATCACTTCTGTTTGTTTCTACCTCTAGCTTCTTTGTTTCTTTGTCCTCCACCTTAGGAATCACTTTCACCGTGAATTTCATCATTAGAGAGACTGTGGGGCAACATACCTTTACTGGCCAGCTTACTGCTAACAGGTGAATTGCCTAGTGTGGGGGGAGGGGGGTGGGGGGTTAGGATACTGATCTACCAAAAGACCCGCCGACATGTCGTAAAAATGACCCCGCTAATACCAATACACCAGTCCTGTATGAGACAGCCCTAGCATGTATTCAGTATGGACGGTGGGTGTTAACCGCCGAAGTGGTGACATGTAGATTGTAGGAGGACGACTGGGCCTTGATAGCAGGCTGTGAAGCCTATGCCCAGAGTCGGACACATTAACACTATAATAAAAAAAAAAAGGAGGGGCCAGGCAGTATCCCCGCTTGTAGAGGAACGTCGATGGGACTGAGCGGGTTAAATCCGCCATTTTCCCGCTCCCACCCTAGGCTGAAACCGTTATTGAAATATTGTGATTGTACATTTTTTTTTTACTATACTGTGAAGTGATTGTGTCCATTGAACATAGATGTATTGTCTGTAAAGCATTGGGACCCGTTATAAGCCGTTAAGCCTATAGGCAGGAGTCTGGTTTGTTATAGCGGGGTTTCCACTCTCACCCTGCCTGTAAATGATGTATTTTATCCTTATAGTGAAGCCATTACTTATGTCTGTGAAACATACAATGCCTGGATTAGTGAAATAACTGACCTACCATAGCAGGCATTATGTTAGCCATTGAGATATATAGACAGACATATGCATTAGTTGCTAAGGGACCAGGCGCTCTCATTCGCCATACAGTAAGGAAGGGAATAACAGAGGAGGCTGGGATGGAATCATGTGATAGTGTTTTATATTGCATATGGTTCAGTGTGAAATATATGTATAAAATAGTGCAGCGAGAGTTCACCGAAATATATTGCGTGCGTGCACTGACTGACAGCGGAAAGTTTACGAAACGATCAGAGACAAGAAAATACGCCACACGGCGACACATATGACATTATATACATATATTGTGCAGCGAATGTTCGTGGAGAAATCTATTGTGTCCATCGCATGTGTTAGGCAAATGTAGTGCAAGGAAGAGAGAATACACCACACACTCGCACACACACACACACACACACACACACACACACACACATTCACTCACTCACGCACCCATACTCACACACACACACGCTCAAACACTACCTAACTCCTCTTCAAATTCATGTTCCTGCCAGCAGCTCAACACCTCTGGAACAAGTGAGTTATCCATATTTTTTTGATTTGTATATTGACCTATTTCTACATTTCTATATTTTTTTCACAAATAAGTATTGTTTTTTACGTATACACATCTGAAATGGAAGAAAGTTCAGCTTCAGTATCAGTACCTAGCAAAAAGACTAGTGATCATGTCGAGTTTCTGAGAGCACTATCAAAAAGCTTATGATATTTCACGTGTATAATTTGAGTAAAAAAATAAATAAATAAAATGAAACCTAACGAGCGAAAATATGTACGTGTTCCTGAGGGAGGGAAATTGAGCTTTTTTATCTCGCTTGTGGGCGAGGGAGAGTATTCTATCTTCCTCATCCATTTACTCGAAAACAAATGAATCTATCGATTTCCTGTAAGAGCCATGATAAAGATCAGTGAATTCTACGTATGTACAGGACATAACTATGTGATTTCTCTAATGAAAAGCTGTTACATAGGCGGTTATTGTGCGCGCATGATGAAAGTGCACCGCGGCCAAGAGTGCCCTGCAGTATTTTGCGATTTACTCGGAAACTATGAGGCGTATCAAAATATAGAGGGGGTCATGAGAAAGCTCATAAAATTCTACATAAGATTATCTAATAAAAACATAAAGTGTGCAAGAAAAGTTTTGCGCTAGAGCTCCCTGAAAAAAAATATACATATGGCTTTTAGTTTTTGGCTATTTTCTCGAAAACTACAAATCGCATCACAACCGGACACACCTCATTGGAAAACTAATGAAATTCTCTATCAAAACTTCTAATAACATTTTTCTGCATGATAGAAAACATTCGAATGACGATGTTGGGAAGTAAGATGCACATTTCGAAATGTTTATTCACTGGGGCCAAATGTACGTTTTTTCGTTTTTCTTTAGGGGGGGGGGGCTTATCAGCTAGAACAAACATCGGCGAATAAGATGATGTGTGTTTCAGGGCAAAATTTAGAGGTTTGGGTGGCGAAAATAAGGCAAGAATACGTGTAATTTGCGTCCCCCTGGCTGCCTTGTGGCGCACGCGAGCAAGTAAAATCGTGAACCGTGAAACTTAGTAAAACTTACCCGTGCACAAAATGGTTCATGGCTAAATACTGCATTGTGCACTTAAAAATACTTAGGTTCCAAAGGTACACTTATAATACACTTATTCTAACATACTACACGTATATTACACTTAAAATTACAGCACTATAGTAAGACCATGTTATGGTTCTACATCCTTTCCATAGCACTTCTTCGTGACTATTGCCATATTTTGAGTGCTAACCTATTAGTACAACTTGGTAATCAAGATGGAGAGATGGCAGTTTTTGGTCAAACTAAGAGGAAAATAAGCACAATCACAGCACCTGCGTTAATCCCTCCGTGGCTGTTCCTTCGGAAACTGACGAACCCAACTGACTGGCGCCGAAACAGTTTTTTCGCTTTTCGAAAATCTGCGTGAAGAGAATCGTCTGGCGCACCTGCAATATACTTTTACCTTCCTAAAACCATCCTGTGATTTGCAAAGTATCGCCGAAAATTTTGCAAAATAACCGTGTACACGCTGTTGAAAACTAAGCAAAGGCACGACAAAACATTGCACTAAGAATTATCCATATATTCACACACAAACACACACAAACACACACACACACACACACACACACACAGAAATCAATGGTGATGAAATGGTTTGAAATAATAATATTTTACTGTAGTGCAAACAAAATCAGTACATTATGAGAGGTTTCATAAAAATAATAATCGTTTTTTTCTTCACATATTTTATTTTTATTGTATTTATGCAAGAATCGAGTTAGTTTTCTAGTCTGGGTGGTATAGTGTATGTCCAAACACAGCCAAGAGATGCTATTGCTGGTTTTTAACCCATCACGTCCCGACCTATTTCCAACTTACGATACCACAAAATCCAGCATTTTTGGATTTTTTTTGGGGGGGGGCTCAAACCTTCGCTTTTGGTGAGAAACATTGAAAATTCATAGAGAAATCGCGATCCTGTGCTTAAAACTGTTGATACAGGTGTCATGCAACCTTACGTTTTCCTTCTTTTTCAGGGTACCTGGCTAAAGAAAATGAACTATGGAAGGGTTAACTAATTCAAGCCACTTTCAGTTATGTATTTATTTATGTATTTGGTACGAATTTATGTGTAGTAACAGACTATATTGGTTTTAACACAATTATATAGGCAATAGAAGCATTGTTCAGTCATCAAATACATTCACATATGGCACTTCCTTTATGGCATACCACCTCATCACTTCTGTTTGTTTCTTGCTTTAACTTCTTTATTTCTTTGTCTTCCACCTCAGGAATAACTTTCACCGTGAATTTCGTCATTGGAGAGACCGTGGGGCAATTTACCTTTACTGGCCAGCTTACTGCTAACAGGTGAATTGCACAGTGTGGGGGGAGGGGGGGAAGAGGGGGATAGGTGGGGCCAGGCAGTATCCCCGCTTGACAGCAGGTAGAGGAAGGTCTCCCACATATGACTACCGAAAATCACTCATGAAACTTGAAAATTGTGCAAAGTATGATCCTTGCAATTGCGCGACGTACCCATACGTCGATGGGTGTAGCTGTGACAAAACATCGCGACGTACCCATACGTCGATGGGACTCGGTGGGTTAACCAGTTGTATAGGCTGAACCGTAGTGGCCAAAATTCTGTGCATCCAGTGATTAGCACCTCAAACGAGGGGTTTCGCTTGCAGGGAAGGGGAGGTTGTACATTCATGTATTCACTACAAAAACACCTCATTTGTTGCTGAAATGCTTGTGCAAAACAGGAAATATGTAAGATGATTAAATTCAGTTCATAATAAGTGAATTTGTAAATAAAAATATTATATTTGTGAATTGTAGTCTACTTTTTTATGTTTATCATGTTTATTTCCTGAATGGATCTTTTTTTCTCCAAATTCTGGGTTCTATAGTGCATGTGGAAAGAGAGAAGAAGGATGATATTATCAGGATTTCGAGAAAGTCGGTGCAGCTGTTTGTTGTTGGGGTCAACGTTCGTGGTCAGAAAGTGATAAGGTTAAAGATTAGCATGAAGGCTGGGGAAGATGGGGTAGGGAACGGTGAGGCTGTTTGTTATAACTGTGATTACAATAAACAAGGAATATGACTATTATTCCTGCAAATACAAGATGAAACATAAGAGGAAAACAATACAATTAAAGAAATAATGATAAAGAAAATGACAGTGATAAAGAAAAACAACTTACCTACTCTGTTTGTTGCGTTGTAGGCTGTGCCTTGTAGAGTTGGCATCTACTGCGAGGGATGCTTATCTGTCTACCCTCCCTTCCCAGGTCAGAAGTAAACTATGATAAGTAGTCACTGTCCCGGAAACACACTTTCTCTCTTTTCCAGGCGTACGTTCTTATTCTTACATACAGTAACACTTATTTCATTAGTCAGTCTTATACTACTGCACCTCCTTAATTATCCTTACAACATCATCACAAACATATACTTAATTTATAAATAGTTCCTTACACATTATTTTGTCAGTATTTACATTTTTTTTCACACCCAGTATTTTACAGTAGTATGGTACTCGGTTGCAGGGAGGGAAGAGTGCCTGCCACCTCACATCAGTGACACCGAGAAACGGTGAGTTTTCGCTCTCGTGGGTTACGTGGTGAAACTGTGTAGGATATTGAGAGGCCACATGAGGTGGAGGGAAGTGGTGGAGACAGTGCAGTGAGGGAGGAGGTCGCTCTGTGCTCCTGAAGCAATTGTTCATGCAACGTGCTCGCCTTCTCCTCAGCCTCTTTTGCAGCAAATAATTCCTTTGCCACCTTCTTCTTTACTGGTGGTGAAGCAATCTTGTAGCGGAAAGGAAGTGCAGCATCGTCTTTGTCATCACAGTCAGCATTAGCATCATCCTTAGTAGGCATCTTGTTCCACTCATTAGTATCATCTTCTGAGAAGTCGTCAGTGCTGCTTCTTCACTCGTCTTCTGACCCAATGTAGTCGTAGTCACTCTCCCTACCTTACGTTAAGAGTTCAGCCCTGATTTCAGGGTATGTATGGCCCTGGCATGAGTGCAGAGGGCGGTGGTGCAAGGGAGTGCTGTCCTTGAGGGATTCGTAAGAAGGATGTCCACTCATGACTGATTCATGCACTGCACTGACTGCCTTAGTGGTTTGGAGGGTAGAGTAGGCCAGTGTTAACATCTCCCAGACCTTCATTCCATTCCCAAAATTGTCTGCAGTGTTGTACAGATTGCCCTGCATGAACACCAACAGCCATACTATGGTAAAGCATCATTCAGCACTGACGGCCATTTAGGGGTTAAGAAAGGATAAGAATTACCACTTGGATGTGGACTGTGTCGATAAGCTTGGGTATGGTCACCTTAACAATCTTTGGATGGGTTTTTTGCCACTGGTAAACAGAGTGAATGCCAGTCATTCCAGGTTTATTTTCGGGGTTTTTCCAGGTTTATTTTCGGGATTTTTGCAGCTTTATTTTTGGGGGTTTTCCAAGTTTATTTTCGGGGGGTTTCCAGGTTTATTTTCGGGGTTTCTCCAGGTTTATTTTCGGGGTTTCTCCAGGTTTATTTTTGGGGTTTTTCCAGGTTTATTTTCGGGGTTTCTCCAGGTTTATTTTCGGGGGTTTTCCAGGTTTATTTTCGGGGGTTTTCCAGGTTTATTTTCTTACACATAACCCTTCTACCCAACACTGATTTTATTTCAGAGTCCAGTGACCACATAAACCAGGAAGAGGACGCTCTAAGTTATGTACATTGAATTATAAGACAAATGATTGATGTTGTGATGGCTTTCCAGAGACAGTGAAT
This sequence comes from Birgus latro, assembly GCA_018397915.1. NCBI lineage: Eukaryota > Metazoa > Arthropoda > Malacostraca > Decapoda > Coenobitidae > Birgus > Birgus latro. The sequence continues at coordinate 9,148 of JAGKTI010008119.1, read as the reverse complement.
ATAGGAAGTCTCGGAACAAGGTGCACACTTCATCCTGATAATTCCAAAGACAAAATCCATGCACTAGAAATCGTCGTGACTTCAAAGACACTTACGTTTTACTTCATACGCAATGTATCTTAATAGAGGTCGTTATACAGGGTGTATGTAGAAATGCCTGTCAAACTTCAAAAGGTTATTTTGGGAATAATTTTGAGTTAAAAATACTATATGAACATGGCTCCAATTCTCAGTCATAACGAAGCTCCAGTTTTTTTCTTTTTCAGGGAAGGAGAAGGTGACAGATAGAAACCTAAAACACTGTTTCCTGTAACAAAAAACGATAGAGAGCCAAACTCGACATCCGTTCATTTCAGGATGCTGGAACACATTGCTCTTAAAAGACTGGAGGTCATAGGTAGGCAGTTTCTAGAGCTGAAGCGTTGCATACATGAAGGACTGGAAGTATTGGTTATCTTTTGCATCTGAAAACTGGACAGAAGAGGGGTGAATTTGATGATAGACTGGTGCTATACGCCTCATGTAGTGGTGGAGAGATGCATGCAAACAATTCAGAGAAGCATTGGCCATTCAGGTAACGATAGAAAGGAGATAAAAAGGTAACAGTGCAGTGAAGATAGAAGTTGAAAATAGTTAGAAAGAGGATGACAGTTAATGATACAAAAATCCTTTGACTGACAATCTTATGGATTAATAAACTCACAGTTTTACCGATATTGTCATCAGCAACTGTCCTCTCACATTGATTGAGATTTCAATCTGCATTGGTACAACATTTTCAACTTAAAATTATCCCTAGAAAAAACAGAAATTTAAAAGACATTTCCTAGGACACCCTGTATATAGAGTAGAAAGCATTGGTACTTTTGTGTTCATCTTAACGTGACTTACCCTTCCATAATGTAACATATTAACCTAAATGACTGACAAGCTATCATAAAATAGTTCTAAGAAAAACCTAGCCTTATCTAGACTTTCGTGGTGTTCCTCAGGGCTCTGTTCTATCACCAACTCTCTTTCTTTTATTCATCAATGACCTTCTAAGCTGTACATCTATCCCTATCCACTCATATGCTGATGATTCCACCCTTCACCTTTCCATTCGGTTTCCGCAACGCCCATCTCAGCAGTTACTTCAGCAAACAAGGGATGAGGCTATGGCACACCTAATGTCTGACTTGGTTCATATCTCTGATTGGGGTAAAAATAATCTTGTTATTTTTAATGCCTCAAAAACTCAGTTCTTACACTTATCAACCCGACAAAATCTTCCTCAGGATTACCCACTAATGTTTAATAATGTCCAGCTCAATCCTGCATCATCCTTGAACATGCTAGGGGTTTCATTCTCTCGGGATTTGTCTTGGAAAGAACATATTACATCTCTTGTGAAATCTGCTTCCAAGAGATTAGGTGTGCTGGGCCGACTCCAAACTTTCTTTACCCCATCACAGATGTTGACCTTGTACACGGGTTTTATTCGCCCGTGTATGGAGTACAACTCTCATGTGTGGGGAGGCTCCCCACATGCAGTTCTTCTCAATAGGGTGGAGTCAAAGGCTTTTCATCTCATTAACTCTGCTCCTCTTACTGATTCCCTTCAACCTTTGTCTCTTCGCCGCACTGTTGCTTCTTTATCTCTCTTCTATCGCTACTTCAATGGTCACTGTTCCTCTGAACTGTCTGCTTGCATCCCTCCACCTCTACGACGGGCACGTAGTGCCCGTCTAGCAACAAACTCTCATCCCTTTTTCTGTCCAACTCTCTAATGCAAGAGTTAACCGTTACTCACAGTCCTTCATTTATGCAACTGGTTAACTCTGGAACTGTCTCTCTCTGTTTGTATTCCCTGCTTCCTATGATCTCCAATCTTTCAAACGCAGTGTGTCCAGGCATCTCGAAATGAATGGATCTTGAATTTGGCTCTCTTTGGTATTGTTTTTACTTTTTCTTGGAAGGAACAATATGCGGGCTCTGGCCTTTGGTTCCTTCTTCCGTGCATTAAAAAAAAAAAGAATGAGAATCAGCTGCAACATAGATGAAAGTGACCGAGTACTATCCTCTGTATTTCAGAATTATATTTTACTTTGTGTTAAAGAATTCTAGGAGGGTACACGGTCTTATTATGTCACTGCGTATATCACACAATGACTTATTCACATGAGAGAATCTCCTGCTGTATTATTGGATCAAGCCTAATCCTATATCAGTTGAATCCCTATTGTATATCTGTTGAGTCCTAACTGCATATTAGTTGAAGCTTAATCGTTTATCATTTAATCTTACTCGTATAGCAGCTGAAGATTAATTGTATATCATTTAATCTTAATCATATAAACTGAAGCTTAATCGTGTATCAGTTTGAAGCCTAATCGTATTATCAGGTGAAGGCAAATTGTACATCATTTGATGCATAACTGCATAACAGTTGGACCCAAACCATATACAAGTTAACGCCTATTTGTATATTAGTTGAAGCCTAATCACTCATAAGATGAAGCTTAATCATTCATTAATTGAAGCCTAATCGTGTATCAGTTGAAGATTAATAGTATATCAGATGATACTTAGTCCTATATCGCTGAAGCCTAATCATATCTCAATTGAAACCTAATCGTATCTCAGTACCCTTTAAGAAGTAGGGAGCTGAAGCACTGCTGTGCTCACGATCTGTTGCCGAATTACAGCTGTGTTCACGATCTAGTGCCATGCTTACCTGTTTCTACGGTCTGCAAAAAATTATTTGCTTGGCCATGCGGAGAGGATGGAGAATGAGAGTTTGACCATTGAATGGGTGACCACGGATGACATGGAGGGATGGAATGGAGACATATAAGAGACGGGGTAAACTGGATGGAGGTTATGTAAATGCCAATGGACAGGGCGACGTGGAAATGATTTGTTTGTGGCCATCCCTTTAGGGATTAAAACGTTTGGCAATAGATAGATAGGAAGTAAAATGTTATGTCAAGGTGAATTTTTGCTTTGTGTAACTACATGATTGCACTGTATAGGATGGTAAATTTATACTATCATAGGTAAAGTACTTATTTGTGTAGGTAAATTTATAATTGATAAATTAATGTTTTCTATAAGTAAAGCATGTCTTCATATCGGTACTACATTGCATTGGATGAAGTTTCTCTTTCTACACGTAAACATCACGTACTTGACAAACCTGAGGATAAACAACTTACCTCATAAATTTTGAAGGGAAGAGATGGAAGGTGAATGCATGAACCAGGCCTCTGTTAGCAGTCCAGGTGGCCACTCGTTCTGGCAGAGTAGATGAATCACTATATGGCAATGACGAATACAGATTCACTCTGAAAACATCAACAAAACCAACGCCTTTAGAAATAAAAAGACCATTTAGTATAAATAACACCAACAACAGCAGCAAAAATAGCAGCAAAGTGATGATGATGATGCACATTGGATTCATACTCAGTGTCTTCGCTCTTAGTTATTCATTCATAGCACTCCTTTCTCCCTTTATCTACCACGCACTTCTCAGTTTTACCAGCCAATGAAAATTCACATGAACAGGTAAACCTCAGCATTGTTCTTTCCCAACTCTCTTGTCAACAGTACTTCCAAGCATCTTTTTTTCTGTGTACTCAAACAGGCTCCTTTGATCATTCATGCCAGTCTCACTGTATCACCTATATTTTTGTAATTCTTTATACATTACTTAAAATATTATAACCTTTATTAATCCTAATAAGCATCCTTCAGTCGCATTCCATTCTACATCTCCCCTTCCACTCAAGATCAACCTAGTACATTATTTTCACAAGGCCATCGTGCACTTCCTCATTAAGTCCATTATCACAAACACTCAGTAACCTTTGAGTGATAATTCCACCTAGTTCATCCCAAAACCTATCCTCCTCTTCAACTACAGTATATCAGAACAGTATCACTTTCACAGAATTATGACTGAACTTGACATAACATACACCTAAATTGATGCATTAGCAATGTTTTATTACTTTTTACTATTCATCGTTCTTTAACCCCTATGTACCGATTGACGTGTATACCCATTACGATTTTGGGAGCAGAGGAACGCCGGTTGACGTGTATAGCTGCAAGCGTCTTCCCACCTCCCTTGGAACTTGTGACCATTTTCTATGACAGCCATAGGGTAGGTAGGTACCCTTAGTACCGCACTGATGTGCGGCTCAGTCTGTACATGGCCCTGGTAGAGTGTTCCTCACCCTCCTCGTCTGATTCTGTCCCCCCATACATAGGACCGATTGCATCATCAACCCCCACAAAAGTTCTCCTGGGGAAAGGGCTCAGTGACAGTGCCATCGATCGTGCCTTGGATGATACAGAGTCCTCACGTACTCTCAGTGAAAGTACTTCTTTTGAAGAGAGAAATTATCATGTGAAGAGAGAGCTGTCTCGCCCTCTGACTCCTTCCAGCTCTCAGATGCATGAAAAGGCTCTCAATCTGCTGCAGAAGGAGGGCAGGGCCTCCGACAGTGATGAGTTCGCTGAAGAAGAAGAGGTTCATGACCCAGCATACTTGGAAGGTGAGCGTGGAGCTGGTGGTCATTTGGGAAATAAATGCCCACAACCCATCTCCCCACCACCTTCGCAGCCTTCTCGCCACCGTCTCACCCTCGAACGTCTAGTGTCACCTCAGCCTAGTACTTCAAGGCCAAATCACGATAACTGGGCCCTTTGGGAGTGGAATTTTCCACATGGGCAGCACGTGGTGAGAATCAGCAACCAGCTTCTTCCCAGGGAAGCCCCACATCAGGTGAGTCATCACCCTCATACTACCACACTTCTGCCTCTCCCCCCTCACCCCCTGCCCGTGGACGGGGATGTGGATGTGCACGCACTCAGAAAGAAACATACTGGTCGTGGGAATTGGCGTATTTTACCAGGTGTCACCAGAGATACGTTTGTGTGGGAGGAAGGAGCAGGATTTAAGCCTTCTGCCTGTTTTTGATGAGGAAAAGGCAGGTGTTCAGATCAGCTTCCCCCCAGGCCCTGGACTATAAGAAGTATTTTTTGGGCAATATTTACCACAACTATTATGCAATACCTGGAGGAGGAAATTAATTTCCACCAGGCTATGAGTGTGTTGTGGCTGACGTGCCTGCCAGTGAAAGCAACCACATGAGGAACTGGATACCTGTGGAAGTTGGGGAGTTGTTTGTGTGGCTAGCCCTTACCATGTTGATGGCACATTTAAGAAAACATGTGCTCCATGACTATTGATCGGTTGATGATCTCGTGGACACACCTGTCTTCAGTAAGTATATGGCCCGTGACAGGTACCTAGCAATCCTACGGTTCCTTGATTTCAATGGAAATTATGGGCCTACACTGAATGACAGGTTATGGAAAATTAAACCCATCCTGACCATTCTCAAGTAGTAATTTTCCAGGTTTTCCGTCCGTTTCAGAAAATGGTTATTGACGAGTAGCTGGTTTTATTATGGGTCAGGTTGCCATTTGTTCAGTATGTGTCGTACAAGCGTCACTGCTTTGGACTAAAATTCTTGTCCAGTGCGACTGCAGAACTGGATATGTCCTTGAGGTGATAGTTTATTCGGCTACAGATTTTGATATACCTAGTGAGGATCCTCACAGTTTCTAGGCACCAGTCGTGAAAGTGCTTACACAGCCCTGACATTGTTCAAGAATTTGCTTGAATACGGTACTGGGACCTGTGGAACTGTCAGGGCAAAGAGATAGAATTTCCCTGCATTCCCAGCTAATACTAAGAAAGATGTCCTCCTTACCAAGAAATGTGACAACATGTTAGCCTTCCTCTGGCATGACAAGAGCCAGGTTAACATGTTGTCAACAGTACATAAGAGTGTGTTAGAGGAAACAGGAAAGACAGACTGCAGGATCGGGAAACCGTTTTCAAGCCTGATGCTGTCAACGACTATAATATCAACATTCAGTTTGTTGATAAATCGGACATACTGATTGGTGAGGTTGATTTCCTCTGTTAGTCCTGCCGGTGGTACAAGAAGGCGTTGTTACACCTTCTTGATATCGCTATCCTGAACAGTCTCAATTTGTCCAAGAAGATCATCAAGAAACCTCTCTGTCTATTAGAGACTGAAAGAGAGCGTGCATGCGAACTCCTTGAAGAGTATTCAACTGCACAGGTACCAGGTGCGAGATGGGGGACGCAGACAACGCCTACAGCTGACAGGCTAAGCTATGCCAAATATATCCGGCGGCACAGGCTAGTAGAGATTGGCCGTACCACTGCAGGTCGTCAGGTGTACAGGTGCTGCCATGTCTGCAACACCAGCAAACGACGTCCCCCAGCATGAAAAGAGACACTCTACCGATGTGCGGAGTGTAAGGTCCCCCTATGCCCTAAATGTTTTAGCGAGTACTACTCTGAGTGGAGGTACTAAGCAGGTGTGTGGGAAATTGTATATAGTAAGCATGTATGCTCAAGAGTATTATTTTTACATACATTAGTGAAATGTAAGATATTATAAGTTATATATAGCAGGTTGTGAAGCCTATGCCCAGAGTCGGACACATAAAAAAAAAAATCTAATATATGTTATGATATGTTTTATCTTATGTTTTACAAGTGCATTGCAATAAGTGTTATTGTTCATAGTTATTGGTGAAACAATGATTGGAAATACCTTGAGTAACCCTACCTGCTACATGAAAGAAAATCATGAGTGAGTTGGTGAGAAAGAGAATGACCTGGTTAGCTGTAACTAGTTTTTTCCCCTCATTACTCAGAAAATACTGTAGCGGTGAATATGAGAGAATAAGCGTATTTATGATGTGAAGTACACAAAATGTAAGTTGTATATGACAACAATATTTTCATGATGCCTCTGATTAGTACAAATTAGTCACAGTTTTAGTACAAGTAATTACCTCATACTAAACCATATTGCATGAAACAGCCACAGCATTTACTTCTCAAAGTGCAATTACCCATAATCGTGATGTCAAGTGTAGGTATCAGTGCCGTAGTAAAGGAAAATTATTATATTCGATGCAAGAAGAGAGTACAGAAAATCAAAGATATATTCTTTCCCCACACACCTACAGGGCATAAAGGCACTATGAAATTGGTGGAAAACCCTATCGAGAGCCACATGAACAGGGTGAAGACTCATCCTCATGATGGTGAGTAAGCAAAACTCGAGGACTGAGTGGAAATTTCCATTTTCCCTTGAAAGAAGCCCGAGCATTGTTACATTCATCACTCTTGTCAGTGCTGCAAATGCTAGCCAGTGAGTCCAAGGTCACTGACAGTGGCATCCCAAAACACAGAAAACCAGCCATTTTCAGCTTATCCGGAATCATCAATGGGACCTCCTGGAGACCTGGGGATTCATTCATTTGAAAGAGGAATAGTTGCTGATTCTTAGGTATCTTTAATATTTTCTCTAGCTGTTATAGTTTGGTAGATATTAGGGTTTGAAATTAGGATATTTTTTTCCAAAAATAATGGAAATCCCCTGTAACGAGGAGTGGGTGATGTGGGAAAACCCCCGGCATGTAAGAGTTCATAAATCATTCCACAAGTGCATGCAAGTTACGTACACACTTCACAACCTAGTACTGTAAATTATGAAATCATGATACATGAAGATTTTAGTAGTGTTCCTATTATTATCACACAGTTATTATTGCACACCTGTGGGACTTATAGAACAAAATTAATAAAACTTGCTTGAAATATCAGTTTCAGCTAATTTAGCAGGAAGTGTTATAGATGCTGAAGACACCAGGAAAATTCCTGTGCGAGGTATGACAACAATTTTTTCATCAGTTCGATATACTCAAACATTATAAACACTGAAAGATAAAAATAAAAAATTGAAACAGGGCAGTCAGGCATCAACAACCATGTAGTGGAGGGGCTAATACCGAATTACTTACCTGAAGGTTGTCAGATCATCATTGATAATGGCGATGAGTGAATCAGTGCGGGAGAATGTCTTGTGAAGATGGTGGACGATGTGGAGGTAGTGGAGAGGGAGGCGAGTGAAGGCAAGCAGCCTTGTTGTCTGAATCACCAACAGGTGAGTCTTGAAGAAGGCCTCGGCGATAGTGGACAAGAAGTTTGGGTCATCACTCACCACCACCACAGTCACGCACCAAACCACCTCTCTCAGCTGTAAATGACACCAGTTTAACAAGAAAGCTTCTGATATCATGCAGTTTTTATTGGTTCTTAATATTCTGCATTATATTTACCAGGTTTCATACTGTACATGAACAGGTTTCCAGGTGTATTTGAAACCTTTAAAAGTTTTGCACTTCAAGTTCTTAAGCAGTTGAACTTGGAAACCATTTTGTTTAACCCGCCCAGTCCCGACCGGTTTTTACCCAGCCTACCCCCAGATCCCGACCGATTTTCGAATCTTTGTTTTTTGGCTGAAACCTTCGCTTTTGGTGAGAGACATCGAAAATTCATAGAGAAATCGTGATTCTGAGGTAAAAAAAAATGTTGATACAGGTGTCACTCAGCCTTATGTTTTCCTTCTTTTTCAGGGTACCTGGCTAAATAAAACGATCTATGGAAGGGTTAACTAATTCGTCACTTTAAATTACGTATTTATTTCATTTATTTGGTACGAATTTATGTGTAGTACAAGTCTATATTGGCTTTCACACAATCATATAGGCGTTTATAAGCAATGTTCACTCACCCAAAACCCCAGTATATGGCACCTTCCTTTACGACATTACCACCTCATCACTTCTGTTTGTTTCTACCTCTAGCTTCTTTGTTTCTTTGTCCTCCACCTCAGGAATCACTTTCACTGTGAATTTCGTCATTGGAGAGACCGTGGGACAACATACCTTTACTGGCTAGGTTACTGCTAACAGGTGAATTGCCCAGTGTGGGGGGGTGGGGGGAAGGGGGGGTTAGGTGGGGCCAGGCAGTATCCCCGCTTGACAGCAGGTGAACCAAATATCACCCGCAAATGTTGAAAAATGTGCACACAATGGGCCTTGCAATTGTGTGACGTATGATGCACATTGTTGGGTCTGTCCCCTGAAAATAGTAGCAACGAGCATCGTACGTCGGTGGGACTCGGCGGGTTAAAATGCTTTCGTGCCACTTCATGGAAGAGCTTCTAGGTTTTATACAGTCACAGTCGGTAAAGCTGACCCA
>JAGKTI010008118.1:7624-21686 GCA_018397915.1 Birgus latro | reverse complement strand
GGAGTCGGTGAGGCATTAGTTAACCCAACCAACTCGCAACTGGAAGAACCCTAGTCCGATTCTTGGACCAATAAAATGCTTGGGCAATTTTTGTTTTAACTTGTTCCTCTCCATCCAAGAGTATACAGTAATTGGGGACTCGAATGTATGCAGACTTCAGCAGGTCGTACTATAGGGAAAGGCTAGGATTTAACGAAATTTAACTTTCTACCTAAATGGTTTTTGTATAGTCGATATGCATAAAGCTAAGCCGTACTGCACTTAGTTTTCCAATCCCTTTTACCCATCCCTTTCCCATCATGTCATTTCCGTCATCCTTCACTTTATCTTTATTTCTTTCATTCTCTTACAATATGGCATATTATCTTTCCTTCTTTCATATCCACCCTTCTTTCACCTTTAACTTTGCTCTTCTTTAACCTTTTTAAGATTAACTAGAAAAAAAGTATTGGAGATATGTCATACTCTGAAAGGGTTAATGGTGACCGCATCTACGCTATGAGTCAATCTCAGCAGAATGATATTTGTCTTTTAGTGGAATAAATGCTACAGAGGATGCAACCATGAGAAGATATATATTTTTTTTCCCAACCCCGGCGAGTGTATTGAGCCGGGGGTAACACACTTTCAGCTTGAGTGTTTCCGTACATTTTTTGTCTGTGGTCACACTTTTGAGGCAGCCTGTTCCTCGGGATGACTGTGGTGCAGTTATTACCTACAGTCATATTTTTAGAAAGAAACTGGTTTTGAAGCCTGCTCTGGTACAATTTTTACCCACAGTCACACTAAGTCGGGAATGTCAGTGGTAGGTGGGGTGGTTGGTGAGTGGGGTTTACCCACGGATGTGGAGAGGAATGAGAGTATTCTGGTGGACATTGTGTCATGAAGGGCTTCGCAGTAGCCAATAACTTCCTGAGGTACAAAATTATCCACAGGTATCGCCTACATGGAGAGTGATAAGGAGAATGAGTGGTGAGTTGGATGCATGGATGGCAGTGATTGTGTGTGTATAGATGAAAGAATAAGATCTGTGTTGAACACGACAGTGTACAGAGGCTGAGGAAGTGAACTATCTAATCAACACATAGTAGTGTCTAAGATATAGGTGCAAAGGCTTTGAGAATACAGAAATTGAGAAAGACAGGAGGAAGCAAATGCTGCAAGAAAAGTGGAAAGGTTGCAAGAGACTGAAAAAAGGCGGAATACAAAAGTGAAAGAGCGACTGGGTAGATATGATCTTGAGCAGAAGGAAGAGGTGAAAGGCATGTGTAAGATATTCACAGAAGAAATCCGTGCAACACGTAAGGCAGCGTAATACGGTGAAGAGAAAACACTGCGGGGTGCAAGGGACAGTGTGGTGGAATGAAGAGGTGAAATGAGCTGTGGCAGAGAACAAGAAAGCATATAGCGACTTAATGGGAAGCAGAGGAGTAGAGGATGTTGAGATGGAAAAGAGTTATATGTAGAGAAGATGAAAGGTGAAAAGGCTAGTGAGGAAATAAAAGAGTGGATGATGAGTTTATAAGAAATCTCTGCGTCAAGTGGAGAGAATGTAAAAGCCAGTTTTGGAAGGTCAAGAAAGTAAGGCTAGAGGAGTGAAAAATATAAATGTCAGATAGTAGTACAAGTATAAATGGATGGGGAATGGCTGGGACATAAAGAGAGGCGACTAGGACGGGAGAGAGATCAGCGCGATGGAAGAATTTGAAGTAATGAATAAAATCAAACTAGGGAAATCCCCAGAACCTGTCGGAGTGTTTAGTGAACTGTTTAAATAGGGGGAAGAGGGAGTGACTGACTGGAGTATTGAAAGTCAGGTATAATTATTTCCTTGTTCAAAAGAAAAGGGGAAAACGAAGTCTGTGATAATCATAGGAGTATTTTGTCTTATTGTAATGGGGAAAATATTTATCTGATCCTGGGATACTTATCAAATGAGTTACAGAAATAACCAGAAACTGGCTGGAAAAGAATATGGAGTCCTAGGAAGGGAATGGGTTGCTTTGATCAGCTAAGAAGTTTAGTGGAAAAGCGGAAAAAAAAAAGTGAAAAGTTGTAAACTGCCTTCATGGATCAGGCGAAAGCAATTATGAGAGTAGACAGACAAGGAGTGTGACAGGTAATAAAAATATATGGAGTAGATGGGACGTTGCTGAATGCTGTGAAGAATATGTATGAAGATGCTAGGACTGTGGTGGGTGTGAAAAGCGAAATGAGTGAGCTCTTATTTGAATGTAGGATTGAAACAGTGATGTGTCCTATCCTTGTGGTTGCTCAACTTATCTTTAGATGGAGTTATGGAAGAGATACAAGGTCGGCAGTGGATTTTAGAGTATCCCTAACGAGAGAGGGTAGGATTTTGAAACTTTCTCTACTGCTTTCTCTACTGTTGTTAATTGATGATGAGATGATGAATGGCAGCTATATGGCTTGGCGAATGAGTATGGGAGTGTATGTAAAAAAGGAATCTAATAGTAAATGCATGTGAGAGTAAAGTTATCGTCTTTAAGAGAAATGAAGTCACATAATGCAGAGTGAGGGTGAATGATGCGGAACTGGAAAATGTGAGTACATGCAAATACTTAGGCAGTGTGAGCAGTAAGGGTGAAAGTTTAGAGGATGAAGTGTTTGAAAGAGTACAACAGGGAAGAAGGGTTGCTGGCTCACTGAATGCAGCGATAAGAAATATGGGAGCAAAAAAGCATAACAATATTGTGATCGCTATTAGGGCCACTCTAACATAATAAAGCGAAGCTTGGACCCTACTGAAAGAACACAAAAATGAGAAGAATGGATATGAGTTACTTGAGAGGACCATGTTGAGTTATATGGAGAAACAGTCAGACAAACGAGGAAATAAAGGGGTATTATGGTTTTAAAGTGGATAGGACGGAATGTGTTAAGAGAAATATTCTGGAATGGTTTTGCCATGTAGATGGGATGGAGAATGAGAAACTGACTAAAAGGTTATAAGTGACGTGGTGTGGAGAAGTAGACCAAGGATGAGTTGGAACAATGAAGTGGAGAGATATATGAGAGAGGTGTGTGTTAGTTGCAAGGAAGGCGGCCAAATGGCAGAGAACAGGGCAACATGGAGGTGATTTGTTTTTTGCCACCTGTTACAGGATTAAGGCGTCTGGCTATACAGTAAATGAATGGATGGATAGTCACACTTTTTGAGGCAACCATTGCCCAGCAGTCACTGTAGTGCAACTTCTACTCAGTCAAGATTTATACTGATGGCTGTGCTTTTGGTTTAGACCGTATTGAACACTTTAATATTTTTGTACATCTCTCTTTTTTTTGCCAGTTAGCATAGCATCTAAAAAACTACAAAGACGTAGAGGCCAAAGACCCTCCCCGCGGGGTGGGCAGTAAAGGAAAATCAAGAGTGAGCGAAGGGCAAAGTATTAGGAGCAGTATACGCACAGTCGGCTCCAGGAGTCTTGTTACCCCTGTCATTCCGCTCTCGCTCGTGTGGCAACGGTGCACTACTCGTGTCGGTAGGAAGCAGGGGGCAGAGACTTTTTTTCAGAATTTGATACAGTAAAGCGACATATTAACATACAGTTTAATGATCTACAGCGAATATAATATAATAAGGAATCTCTTTGAGGGTATTCGGTGTTATTTACAGTATATGCTGCCTTGAAGAAGAAAGTGGTGGCGGGATGAAAGAGGTAGGGCAATGGAGAGGGTGAGGTGAGAAGAGGGAGAGAGGGGAGAGGAGGAAAGTCAAGAGAATGGAAAGGTGAAGGGAGGAGGGGAAAGGGAATGAAACTGTCCCACGTTGCAACTGGGTTATTACGGGTAATAGAGATATTATCCCATCTCCCTTCTGTCACTGTCTTCCATGCCTTTAGGGGGTGAAGAGTAGGAGCTTATGGGGACATCCAGGTCCTAAAAATCTCAAAAGGCCTTAGTAGTCGTAAACTTTAGGGTGTTCGTATCCTTGCAGCTCACAAGTTGTTTTGCCCCTTCATTCTCACTTCGGCATTCCCGTTCTCCCGACTTTCCTCCCTCCTCTTTCCCCCATCCTTCACTTTGAGTAACACCCCATACCCTCATAGAGATTCCGCATTATATTATATCCTCTGTGGATCATGCAACTGCATGTTAATGTCGATTTACTGTAACACAATACTTAGGAAAAATCTGTGTTGTCTGCCTCCTACCCACACGAGTAGTGCACCGTTGCCTTATAAACTAGAACGGTATGGCAGGGGGTAAAACGACTCCTGGAGCCGACTGAATATATGAGTACCGTTTTTTTTTCTTGCGAATTGAATGAAACAACATATGGTCGCAGGCATTGGAACTAATCATATAGCACTCTGAAGGTGGTGTATGAGCTGTTCATACGCCTTGTTATCTAGTTTCATACCATATATCTTATTTTCTTCCCTCTCTTTCAACAACTGTTGTCCCTTTTCTCCTTTCCTTCTCTTCCCATAAGTTAAAAGATCCATGCTGTGAAAAAGGAAAGGAAATTACAATATGCTTAGACAAAGAATAACAACAGAGTCAGATTACCAGAGAGAAGATGAAAACAAGGAAATGATATGAAGACAGAAATAAAAGCAAAATAGAGAGAAACATGGGGCGACACAACACGCCATGTATAAATGAGGCCGTGATGCCAGTGTGACAAATCCTCTTCCGCAACGCACAACTTTATTCCCCTACTTTGTTTACCACCGCTTCCTGTCTCCCTCCCGCCCTCGCGAACACACACACACACGCACACACAGAGAATGATAAAAGCGAGGGAACTAGGACGAGCGATGATAAAGTCGGCAGTAAAGGATGGCTGATGTTCAGTCACTTGCACAACGCTTCACTGGATCACGGTATTTTCGCCATACATATACTCACTCCTGTCTCATCGCTCACACGTCTCATATATACTGTACAATAGTTTGGTACACGGGTCGCTGTACCAGAACAGTAAGTTGTGAATGAAGTTGTACTACTCAGAGATAGAGAATGTAATACAGCTACAGTGCGAGTAATTTTCTTATGAACAGATATACAACGGTACAGCCGCAGATACCACCCCGTTCATGTTACTATAAAGAGAACTTGGCTAGAAGAACATGTAAAGAATGAATGAGACTTAAGGGATGTATACACTGTATATGCACACGGCAGCTTAGTAAGACAGTGCCAGTCTAATATTCGGTTGTCGTCATCACCCCATACTTGCTTGTCTCTCCAGTCCTTTCACTTAATTAACCCATGGCCTAGAGTTTCATACTTTCGTGTGACAGCCAGATTAAGCAGAAGTTTGTTTTCATTTACTTATTGTGCTTTACTGTACATATATGTTCTCACAGTCTGGCAAGCTGGTACCAAACATTGCAGATTCCCGTACGATATTATTTCATTTGGCGTGCAGTGACTCACTTGTGCACCCTCTATTGTACATTTGTGAGTCCAGTCTTTTCATATTTCTCCTTTTCATGTTTTATGCAGGTCTCCTTCACAGGCGCCCTGCAACAGCTTTCATCATTACCGCGTCATGCCAGCGTCACTTTTGTTCTGCTCGCCTCTTTGTTCTCTTTGAAAGTTCACATAAAGAAAAAAAGAAGCTTAGCGCTGCCTTTGATTTCGCCAAGGAAGAATGGAAGCACTGGAATGGTATTAGCGCAATTAACACAAACTCCTTAGTACCTGAGTTTGCCGGGAATCTTAGAGTTAATTTGGTTAAGATGAACAAAGATTAAAGGAACTGGCGTGTTTTTTAATGCAGTAAATATTTGTGCAGGGAAAACCTTTGTAAAATTTTTAAAAAGCGATTTTTTCCTTAAAGCAGGTTACATACAAAGCATCAAATCGACCTGCAACAACAACAACACTATTTTTACCTTACTCTGTTTTTATATTCGAGATTGTTTTGCCAGCATTTGCATACTTGCTGCCCAAAATAACTGGTCTAAAAAAATACTTTTCGCTTTATTGTTGCACACGTTCACAATTATGACTTTTTAATGTCATTTATATCGGGTCATCAGTGTGTGTGCGTGTAACTCACCGGGTCGGTCAGGATCACTTGATGGTAGTGATCGTCAGCTTTTACCCTCCCGGAAGGGAGCTGAGAGCTCATATAGTCCGATCTATGGGCAAGGCTGTGACCTTCACACACGCACACACCCATCCCCTTGCTCAAGGGGGACAGTAACCACCCACTTCGTCAGTGAAACTTTTCGCAACCTGAGTGAGGCGCGAACTCCCATCTACCAGATGGCAAGCGAGAACGCTACCACTGCGCCAGCAGTGTGTGTGTATTATTTCTGCTTTATAGCTTTATTTGGTATTACTCCAACAGTTCTGGGCACCCTTCTCTCCCGTCCCAACTCAGTTTTCAGCCTGACTCGGTGCCATCCATATGCTTTGTCGGTCCGAAATTTGTGGGAACAGGGAAATCCAACGAATAATGTGGAACTAAACGTTAACTAAGAGAGCACCTGGTTGAATTCTCACTTCTTCCGGAGCAGCAATTTTGTCGTTTAATTTCTTACCCTGACTTTGTAGGACCCTCAGATTATCGCACAGACATACAGAGTCACATGTAGTTATCACATATTTTCTTCGGCTTATTGGCTTGTGTGTTCCTTTCCTAGTTTGATAACTTAGCTCAAACACTTTCAGAGTTGCAGAAATGATATCTGAACCCAGGAGTGTCTAAGCACGGTGACAAAAACTCAGTACTTTAACTATGAAAGGGAGATGTATAAATCATGGGTAAGTGTTATTAATGTTTGTTTCCGCTCGGATATCCCAAATTTCTTGAAAAATATAGGAACAAACTTGCAGCGCTCACTTTTCACCAGCATCTAGGTAATTCTAGAAGAGATTTTCAAAAATATCTCTCATTTGGCCTAATCAAGCAAAACACGAAAGTAAGATAACCTACATCGTCATGCGTCTACTAGTTCACATTTATTTTCTGTGTTGTGTATGATGGTCTTACACCACTACAGACCTGAATAACCACAGTCATATCTCGCTGATTATCCTACAATCTTCGATTTGCCTCAGTTGCCTTCTTTTTCATCTTTTCCGCTGCTTGAATGCCCACAACTCAGCGTCTGTCTTCCTCTTTATCTGCCTCACTGCTTCTATAGCCATCTCTCCCACCCTGGTCTTCCTCCCTGTCTGCCTGACTGCTGGCCGGTAGGTCAATTTTCGCGTTATTTTCTTTTTTTCCTTCTTTGTCTGCTTCAGTTTTTGTTTGGCCATCTTCTGAACCTGTCTTCATTTTTGTTTATTCATCTTTACAACCTCAGCATGCCACGCTGTCCTTCTCTTCCCTCCCTATTCTCTTTGTCTGCCTCACTGCTTGTATGGTCATCTTCCATCTTCAGTCCTCCACTCTGTCCACTCGTCAGAGCTCTCTTCTCCCTGCCTGTCTGCGTGCCTGCCCTCGGGCGCCTCTGTAATTGCGTGCAACACGAAATGATTTGTTACTAAAATCTGTGATAAATCTGGTTCTGTGAGTCTTTTTTTTTTTGACACGCACCGTAAAAAAGAGGGCGCCCCGCTGATTGTTCGTTGTTGTCGCCGGTTCCCTTATTCGCGCCTCGTAATTGCGGAGTGTGCTTTGCTTGATTAAATTTGACTAACTAGACGGGTGTTCTTGTGAAGCTTTCAGTAATTCGGACATTTGTATATTGGTCTAACCTTGTATATTGAACGGCGTTTAGCTTTTAAGCAACGCGGTGTTCTACTTACCAACGGTCCAGTATTCTATAACAATTCTGTGATTTATTTAGGTGGAAAAATTGCATACAACGGCTAGAGTAAAACAGTACTTATCAAAATATTTTAAAAGCAAATAAACACACAAAACAAAACAAAAAACATATATACAAACAAACTGTTGTATATTACGAAATCTTCAAAATCAATAAATTTTTGATACCTTGGTACCATTGTTGTGAATGTTTTAAATGCAACAGTTGTACCAAAAGAAGCTGTGGTAGCACGATTGGTAGCATATTCATCTCACAACGCGTATGCCCGGCTCTAGGGTTCGAATCCAAAACGTGGCGGATACTTAAACTGATTGCTGTTAGCATGCCCTTCCATAAGCGGCCATATATTACAGTGTCACTTCTACCGATAGCATGTACACTCGATCAAAAAACTATCTTTACACAGGTGACCGATGATTTCACAGTGAGCGCTATGTTGCTTATCACGTTTTTTCTTCAAGCGGATATTTCTGAATAAACTGTTTACCTCATTATTATGTTGCATAAAGTTCTTTTTTCATGTAGTACTGATTACATTACTGACCATGTACAACTATAAGTAGTTGTTGGAGAATATTTTCATACATCTCGTTCACTGATCAAAATGTAAGACGGAAAGTCGTAAAGACGAATGACTGATCGAGTGTGCAGACTCGAAGGCACACATACTTAGTCATTACAACATTGCTATTTTCACACATTTTACTTCTCCTACAGACACCCCCTCCTTATCCCTACTTCGCCAGCATGGGAAGGATTTACTTTTGGCTGTCACTCTGCCTCCGAGGAAAAGGTCTGGTCGTGCACTGGGCCTAATATGGACTGATACAGACTGAGGTAGAGATGGAAAAGTTCATTCTGAAAATACAGCTGTTTCGCCCGACTTGGATCTACTTTGGCAGTAAAATGTTGTATCTCTTAAATAGACAACTTTTCCATGTGGGTATAATTTATCCAATACATTTTTCACCATTGCTTCCCTTCGCTTTCCTCCCCCTCTTGCAAATGAGGCGGGAGGGAGTGTCGTGTTGTCGCCTCGTCAGCAACACTCCGAGCCTGCACAATCAACACACACCCCGCGGCTGCTCAACATTGCAACAAATCTTCCCCTATAATTACTGAACCCTTGCAATCTAGGGGGGTTCACCAGTGCTCATCGCGATATAACGAATTCCTCGCTGTCGATTTGCTCACTAAATTTCCAGTTGATATATTTGTCCTGATGAGCGTTTTGCCGTTAATCCCTTCATTCCAGGACATAAGTTTCGTTTTAATAAAGCTACAACAAGGCGAATTTACTCAACGATTTTGGTCACTGTTGTTAATAAAAGGACTAAGTGAGGCATTACCTAGCCCCTTCTGTTCCTAAAATTCTTTTTACATCTGTGAAAAAAAAAATCGTTTGAGAAAGAATGAAATAATGAACACGTCACTGAACAGAAAAGGTTAAATTTTAGGCAAGAGAGATCGTGTTGTGGACGGAATAAGAAGCGACGAGAGGATAAAGTAGGCAGGAGAGAAAAATATAAAGAACTGTGTGTGCTTCTATGCTTCCCTGCCACCCATTTTATTAAAGTGTTAAGAAGTTTTCATGCTGTTTAGTATGTGATTGGGCCCTGGTGAGGTGATAGAAGTTTAGACAGCTATTATTGTGTCATCTTTTAGTACGAGTTGCTGTTCGGTAATGCGTAAGATAGGCTCAAGATTCATCCTTATGTCAATATACTCCGTTTGTTTTTGCCAGACGAAACTGCTCCACTCCCAGGTAGTGGCAGCTCGAAATATGAAGACCTTTTATTAGGACTGAGTCTCCTTGGTTGCTGGTCAAATGAACGCCCCCCCCCCTCCCCCAGTTCCACCACACTTAGTCAGCAATTGAAGTAAAGGGGGTGAGGTAGAAGGGGTTAGGGATTTTCTTCGGGTTGGGTGGGGACGCACCGTGGAAGGTGGGGACGCCGACCATCTACTCATTCAATTGATGTAGTGCTGTCTTCGGGTAACTCTACACTAACTGACATGGTAAACAGTTCTTTATAGCCCAAGAAGACATTCCCTACACTGGATGGTAACAATATAACCTGGTAACCATATTAGCCTGGTAATCTAGTGAGTTAAGGTGCTCCAGCCAGATTTGATCCACAAGGCATGATATTCGGGGAGTGGTTAGGGTTTATTGCCGACAAAATACTACTCAGGGAAGAGGAACTAATCACTCTCACCCTAAAAGCTGGGCCTAGGTAGTCTAGCCCCGGGTTTCTATACTCCAGCTAGGGCATTAAAGGACTGCATGATAGATAAGTAGATAGATAGATGGATGGATAGATCGATGGATAGATGGTTGGATGGGTAGACACATTAGGAGATAGAAGGATGGATAGATAGATAGACAGAGAGAGAGACAGACAGACATATGGTTAGATATACAAAAATAGACATAGATAAAGGTAGGCAGGTAGGTAGGTAAGAAGGTAGGTTGGTGGATGGAACAACTGTGCTCCATTTACGCAGCATGCTGTAAGCTTGTTTTATTACATTATTTTAAGAATGGCTTAGCAATTTTTTCCCCCAAATTTCGAAATGCCGGTGAAGTTCCTGATTTTCACTTCATTACCATAAGAGAAATGCTCCTCATCACATTGCAACCGTCTCGTTCCAGCCGTAATCAGGCCTGGTGTTGCAATCAGCGGGTGGCGTCGTTGCACACTCAACATTGCACGGTTCGTCAACTCCCTTGTTCCTTGTGGCCTAAATATACAATAGATTGTTGACTACTTCACCATGACGTAATTCAGTGTTCACAAAACGATGGGAATATACAGTATGGTCACAGGGTACAGCTGAATTCACTAGTTCGTGGCACAGTCAATGGAACGTTGTGCAAGATATATAAACTGGTATGAGCGTACAGTTCAGTCAAAGTATATCTACCTAAACTGACTGAAAACCTCTTCATAGTGGTTAAAGTATGATGTTATTTAAGCACTGCCTTTTTATCTCCAAAGGCCGATAGCTGAAGCTTCTGTGCAAGGAACTTCCGATATGTACAAAATGGTGCAATATGGTAAATTTTACAGTGTGTCTATTTTACAATGTCTGCTTATTTCAAGAAGTCAGTGACTGTTAATCAGTGTTTGCAGGTGGGGGAAGGGCGAATCTGCTTAGCCTAATTCCTTCACTACAGGGTCAAATTATTTTAGTTTCCTCATGCTATCTCAACACAATGTCACTGAAAATCGAATTGACATCTGGCAGTGAGAGGTTAATCAAAGTTATCCTCTCCATTTTGAAAAAGCATCCCAAGCAATATGGAAAGAAATCATCAGTAGTATGGATAGAATACAAAATACATCATGGTGTTGAAAGGGTATTTCATCCCGTAGACGGGATTGGGGATTTTTGTCTGCTCTCCGACGTGATCGCTGTGCCCGTAGTCGATTAGCCTACAGGTATACTATGCACTGCGCACTTTAGCTAGACCAAAAATAACAATTTCTTCATTTTCAGTGCTGAGCTGTAACAAGGGATTAACTCTGGAATATGGTGCTAATTGAGAAAAGAAGCGTTCAGGAGTGGAAGTAGATCCGTGTTATTGCCTTATTCTATATCTGGGCTTTAGGACATAGGCTGCAAAATGACGAAACATTTCACGAGGACCGACGAGCAGTATCATGTTGCCCATTCTTATCACTCACTCTAGGACTCGTATAATCTCTGTTGGTCAGATATTCTCCTAAGACAGCTTTAAAGAGTCCTCTGGAGTGTATCCGTTTTTAGCGGAGCAAGTTTCTCAATTAAAGCGGTATTACGGTAAACAAGTTCCCTATGATCCAACTCTTATTGCCATGAACGAGTCTCTCTCTCTCTCTCTCTCTCCTTCTTCTGTCTTCTATCCTCTATCCTCTATTCTTTCTCACATCTCTGTTCTGAAGAGAGAGAGAGAGAGAGAGAGAGAGAGAGAGAGAGAGAGAGAGAGGGAGAGAGGAGAGGAGAGGAGAGGGGAGGGAGAGAATGTGACTGAACAATTAAAGTCTGATGGACAGCGATCGAAATATAAAAGGATAACAAGTGGCAGAGATGCACGAACGGTATGTGGAAGTAGTAACAGCACTGAATATCCTGTGGAAGATTTTTTAAACGCAGACAACGACATGATTCAAAACATACGGCCTGAAGAAACACGTCCCTTCCAAATAAAAAGAACAAAAAAGAAAGACATTTATGTTTTGCTCACATCTGGATGCAAGGACACAGCAGTCAATATACAGTACGAGGTTGCAGGCGATAGGAAAGACAGAATGAGGACGAAATTTGCAGATCTAACCAGTTACACATAAGATACTGTTAGTGATGGTTGACTCATGCATTGTAGAGCTGGGCAAAAGAGGGGTGAGATTGCGTAGCTAAACCAGTTACAGGTAAGATACTGTGAGTGATGGTTAACTCAAGAGGGATGAGACTAGGTAGCTAAACAGATGCTACGTGCCCACTGTGGCTGGGGAGAGGAAAATTATGCTGGAAGGGAAATTTAGTTAACCCTTCGACTGCTATTGAATTTTGATCGCTTAATACATCGCTTTGTGCGGCCGTGCCAGTTAAATGATTAGCAAGATACATCACTAACTGTTAGAAGAGAGTTTTACACTGATAAATAAAATTGGCTGATGTTAGTCAAAGTGAGATACATGAGTGTGAATTACCAGTGGAAGGGATAAATAAATGCACACACACACACACACACACACACTCACACACACATTATAGGCAGAATGACTGTACGGATGAACCAAATGAAATAGCAAAAAGAACTGAACGATAATGCAATGGAAAAATGGAAAGAGATTAAAGTAGAATTTAATTACTAAGTGAAACTTCGTAAAATTACTAATAGCGTAAAAAGCTTTCATTTCAGTGCTCCTAAAAATTATGAATAAAACATTTAACACAGCTTCTCAATTCAAGTATTTCGATTTTAGAATCATAAATGAATGGAGTTTGCGTCGTATATTTGCTATGTATTCTGATGATAGTTCTAATACGATTGTGATTTTATTTTTCTTCTTTCTGAATCTTACTCATCCCGTCTATGGTCGTGGGAATAAGTTTAAAATTATAGGGAAATATTCGGAGGGGATTTCTGTCCTCTCTTTCCCTTTCTCTTTAAATTCTTCATTCATTTGCTTTCCTCCTCGTTTTTTGCAGCAGTCCCATTCCTTTTCATTTATCTACTCAGTTAATGATCCGGTCTCTCTCTCTCTCTCTCTCTCTCTCTCTCTCTCTCTCTGCCACCAGGAAAAAGGGAGGGAGGGAGGGAGAGAGAGTGAGAATACAACTAGGAATATAGCTGGCAAACAAGCCAGTCTAACCTGCAATAGACAGATAGGTACAGAAAGAGAGAGAGAGAGAGAGAGAGAGAGAGAGAGAGAGAGAGAGAGAGAGAGAGAGAGAGAGAGAGAGAGAGAGAGAGAGAGAACACTAGATATATGCAGAGATAGATGAGGAGATCGATATAGAAAGAAATAGAGAAAAATTGATATATAGGTAAATATACGGTATATTTGATGAGAGAGAATATCAGTAAACGTAACCCAGCAGGTAGATAAGTAGATATGTCACTACCTGCTACCAGAGGGGACAATTTGGAGTCAGATTGGGTGTATTCATGTCAAAATGGGAGGGAGGAAAGGAATACAAATGTACTTAGCGACTAGGGGAAGGGAAGGGGAGTGGAGGGGAGAGAAGAAGGGTAAGGAAAGGTAGGAGGGAGGAGAAAGGGCAAAGGGAGGACTTACGTCGGAGGGAAAGGAGAGGACGTGAAGGGGAAGAGGGAGTGAACGATGATTTATATGCATACGGACCATCCACGCCCGAGAGAGAGAGAGAGAGAGAGAGAGAGAGAGAGAGAGAGAGAGAGAGACTGAAGGAGGGGAGAAACTGAGCACTTCTGAGAGGATGACAGAGAGTGAAGGAAACGAAAAGCAACACCATAATCGTACACATTGATGAAACGCCTAAACTGAAAGGAAAGACGTGAGAAAACATAAAGAAAGCAGGGTAAGGGGGATAGAGAAAGAGAGAGAGAGAAAGTACATGTGTGAAGAGGGGAAATTTTGAGGAACTTTTACAGAACCATCGCGAGTGAATGAAATAAAACGGCAAAGACTGAGAAGCTGAAAGGAAAATGAACGAGAAATGAGTGACCGGAAGAAGAAGGGGAAAAATCGAGGACTTGTGAAGGGATTAAAAAGAGTGAGTCAAGGAAGGACAAAAAATTAAATTGCAAGAGATTTATAAAAGGATTTAAGTTG